>VOPJ01002062.1:0-10382 GCA_014673585.1 Semibalanus balanoides
CGATATCAAAAATCCGAGATACGCATTTTTAGATACTGATGACTTGATGTAATCCTAAAAGTTTGATATCGATCCGTTAAAAACTGTGGTCACGACCGCTGTTTAACTGTTTAACAACTGTTCGGTAGGTGGGGTTACTTGACCTGACCTGGTGACCTGGCCTAACCCGATACGAAACTTGAATTTTCGCAAAATGTCCGGAAAGGATCAATGATTAGTTATGCCAAATTTGGCGGCGTTACGTGCCGCCGTTTTTTCGTTATCTTGATAAACCAGGAGGGGGTGTTCAAACACAAACACACCCCACACCCAGTGGGGCGCAGGTTAATAAATCATATAAAGAAGTCATACTGCATGACATTCAACGTGTCAAGACGAGGAAAGTACAATGGCGTTTACTATACCTCTCGATCTTGATTCATTCAAAAGTTATTTGTGAATAACGTATTTGTCATCAAAAGTAGCGCATCGAGTTACAAAATTTGACGAATTTTTAAATAAAACCGAATGCTTTTTATTTCTTTAGTTGAACAATAATTGATTGCTCATAATATTTTGATGGTCAAAAGTTATGATTTTGTTTTACCAGGGGCTAAAAAGGTGTAATAATGTCAAACAATGACAAAATTAGATTTTTCAAATAGAAATTAAAACATTACCATCTTATAGAGTAGCTCACTGGCATTCCAACAATAAATGACAGATTAAGTTTGCGTCATCAATTCCCGGCGATAATGGTGGACAAAGTTTGACCCGTATCGTGGCCTTGGAAAAATGCCTGAGGCAATATCTCTTGAACCATTGCTTGGATCGCCGTAAAGCTTTCACAGCTCGTTTCAGCTCCCCAGATTACGCCAGATACCAATTTTGGCCCAAATCGGTGATATGTCTGATAGTGTCGCCCTTCGGTCGATTTTCGGTGGAATGCCCCAAATATGGGGCATTCCACCGAAAATTCCATCCAATGCTTCCATTCCATCTTGCAATTTCAGCAGCTTGGTAGAAAGTAAACTCCGAGGTTATATGTTTGCATTTTTAGCACCTTTAAGAACTTCTTCGCTTTTTATAAAGTTGTTTTTTAATTCGAAATATAATTCAAGGTTATTAAGTTTCTTCGTAATCCAAGTTTTGCGGTTCGCAGTTGTTTTTTTGCCACTGTAAGGTAAATGACATTTCGAAGGAGTACTTACCTACAACGATTTCCCGCTTGCAGCAGGGACGGAATTTAATGAAATCGTTCAGGGGTCCCGGGTCCCTAATGTTACATTTGATAGATTTACAGTTTTACCATGCGCCATAGGCTAATGTTGAAATTTGAAGTCATTGGGGGGGGGGGCTCGGGCCATGGGCTCCGCCAGCGGGAGGGGGGGGGGCTGTCCCTTTTAACATTAGGCCTATGGGCCTTGCAATGGAAAGATTGGTTTTTGTATTTGTATTTTGTATTAGCGTTGAAGTCTGTCCACTGCAGGAGTGGACATAGCTCCGAGTCAGAATGGACTGCAGAATGCCTCTGTCCCCCCAACTTTCGGGAGGTGGCGTCGCCATTGGCTCGGGCCCTCCCCAAGAGATATTAAGTTCCACCCCTGCTCTTCAGTATACAATTGAATATTGATCGCTTGCTTTGCCCTTATTGAGACACCCAATAAAACACATCGTGATCGTGGTGTATTTTCCAAAAACATTTGCGCAGCGTTTTTACCCCCCCCCCCGAACCAATCACAGCAATGCCACATTCCAGACTCTAGCTCGATTGTACTCGTCGTGCACGAGCTATGTCTTCCTCTGCACCGCCAGGCCTCAGCAGCCGTATGGCTGGTAAACCCGCCACCCGTCCGCGCCCGGCGTGCCTCCCCACGCCGCCGCCGGCCGCGGAGTGAGTCAGAACTGGCACGAGCCCACAGCGCCGTCATGCCTTTGGACCGGGCCCGGCGCCTCCCACCAATCACACGCCAACAGCGCCGCCGACCGGCGCCGCCGCCATTTTGTGTGCGGCCGACGCGGGGTGGCGCCACCGCTAGCCGACGGCGGCCGTCACAGCGTCCCCGGCGTACGGCGCTACACAGAGACAGGCCACTGTCACCGCCTCGGCCAGCCGCCGGCCCGGCAGGCGCACGTGTGTGCTGAACGGCGTGCAGAGCAGCCCGGCGCCGCAGCCGCTGTCAGCGCAGCGGCAGGCGGCACTCTGCAGGCGCAACGCCGTCCTCCGCCTGCCGAGCCGCCTCCTCTGCTGCCCCTCCCGCTGTTCCTGCTGACCCTGCTGCTGCTGCCCCTGCTGCTGTCCCTGCTGCTGTCCCTGCTGCTGACCCTGCTGCTGTCCCTGCTGCTGCCCCTGCTGCTGCCCCTGCTGCTGCCCCTGCTGCTGCCCCTGCCGTTGTCCCTGTCGCTGCCGTCGGCCGTCGGGGACCAGCTCGTAGAAGCGCTGCGCCCGCCGCCGGAACGGACAAAGCGCGCGCCGGTGGATGGAGCCGGAGCTGGGGTCGGTCCGGCAGGAGGTCGGTCTGCAGTCCCAGCTCCTGTCCGTGTTTGCGGCCAGGGCGCCGCCGCCAGCCGGCTGGTGTAGATGCAGCACCGTCAGTACGACCAGCAGCAGCAGCAGCAGCAGTAGCACAGAACCGGACAGGGCCGGCTGTCTGGCGGCGAACAGCATTGCCGCGGAGTCTCTTCGGTAGCCTCTCCGATAGCCTTCGGTAGTTTTAGTAGCCTTCTGTAGCCTTCTGTAGCCTTCTGTAGCCTTCTGTAGCCTTCTGTAGCCTTCTGTAGCTTCTGTATGCCTTCTGTACCTTTCGGTATCTCGGTAGCCTTCGGTAGCCTTCGGTAGCCTTTGATAGCCTTCGGTAGCTTTCGGTAGCCTCTCGGGTAACTTCTCCTGGAGCAGAGGCTGACACCGCAAGAACCTTTCTAGGTCTCAGTAACACCGATAACCTCTCTAAGAGCCTAGAATGAGCCTGAGGAAGCCTTTCCACAAGCCCTCAGTGAGCGAGCCGTGTGGACCAGCGAGCGAGCCGTGTTCACCGTTGAGTCGCGGTTAACTTGTCACCTGTATGCACCTGTCACCTGTCACCTGTCACCTGTATGCACCTGACACTGATGTCAGCAGCGCAGCAACACGTCCTCCTTCTGGACAGACATCCGGCGCCCTGGACAGACAAACTCTGTCTCCGTCTCTGTCGCTCTCCTCCGCGCCGACCGCGCTGACTGATGACGGCTGGTGCCGGCCCTGGTTTAAATCGTCGGCACCGACGACCGGCGTGCGTCGGTACCGGCGGTGGGCTATCTTATCGGCCGGCTGGACACCGGGAGGGGGGGGGGCACTCGCCCCACTCGCCATCGGTGCGTGGGGGGCGCGAGTATTTCTGGTCTGAAGCTGATACAATGCAGCGTCATGCAGAAGGGCCTCATAGCGTAGGCGGTTCCAGGAGCGTCATTTGGATGACGAGCAATAGGGGAGTGACTATCAGGCTAATAAGCGCTATGATGCTGGTGCTGATTATATCAGCATGTCAGCTCTCGTTGTGACCGAGTGTACTTGTTTAGAAATAAACCTTGTTTTTCTAAGATCGCGATGCTCTATCCCCAGATGAGTGATATGTCACGCCGCGGTAGATAAAAACACTTGTCATGCCGTGCTACAGACTTTTAACTGACTCAGAGTTGATTCATGAATGGACTCATGAGTCAGACATTTTTTTATGAGGCATGTGTCATGAGTCGATTAAATTGAGAAAAACGGCACTTGGGTCAAGAGTCGAGTCGATCGAATTTGTTTGTTACAGCACTTGAGTCAAGAATCAAGTCAGTTCTTCGGTTGTAAGTCAGACTTGAGTCGACTCAAACAAATGTGAGTCAAAGGTTGTAAGTCAGATTTGAGTCGACTCAAACAAATCTGAGTCAAATGCAACAGCAGCATAGCCAATTGGGCCACGCCGCTTCCCCTGAGCAAATCAGCTTACACTAGATAAAATGCGAATTTGCTGACACCTGACCCTACCCTCCCCTTCCTGGTCACCATCAAGTAATAATGCAACTTCTGATGATGTGTCATATTGAATCGACTCAAAAATATTTTTGGGTTAAGACGATTTTGTACTACACTTGAGTTAAGAGTTGAGTCGATTCAATTTGTATTTAACAGCACTTGAGTCAAGAGTCCAGTCGATTATATATTTTTAGACAGCATTTGAGTCAAGAGTCAAGTCAGTTCTTCGGCTGTTGAGTCAGACTTAAGTCGACTCAAAACAATGTAAGTCGTTGCAAGTCTGCCGTGCTGACATTGTACCTGATAGGAGCTATTTAGGTGCAATTTCAAGTGACAAAAGTATGCCTCGTATGCGCTGTTGTGTGAGCAGTGAAACAGATAATTGATTGACAGGCAGGTCTGTGGGGATCTATTCGACTTCTCATAGTTTAATCGATAGCGCCGTTGCCAGGCTTGAGATGCCACTGGCGGATTCTAAACGGGCAAAAGTTGGTTTTGGGTCACGTCACCTGGCCTGGTGACCTAACTAGAAATTATCCGTCTTCTTACCAAATAAGTTTTGTTATTGGTTATTCTCACGTCGACATGAACAGCCACCATGTATTGTGGATGTCGTACGTCTAAAAAAAACGAGGTCAAGAATTTTCACACAATAGTGTGGGTATAATAAAGGGACTGTCCCACTTAACATTAGAGTTTTGATGTTGAGGATAGCCCATTTTCCGTGCCTTAGCATTGCAATTATGTATGCGTTTTATAAGTTAAAACAAACCCACCGAGGTCGAATCACAAAGAAATTGAGTGTGGTTTTGGCATCTCCAACAAAGAACCTATAGTTATTAGCATTAGGGTTCTTAATCGATGTCGTCATCTCTCTTTACCCAAAGTTTGTGAGAAGTCGACTTGTTTTACATTGCTGTATGTACATAGGCCATACACTAGTCATACAATATAGCAGCGTGAAGGTTTTTCTCTAATTCCCAAAAAAATCCTCATTATGACGTCATCAAGGCCCAAATATTAAAACGAATTTTTATGAAATAAAGCACTTGTAGTGAGAAACAAATGTCATAATTTGTGTTCGGCAGCAATTACTGAATATTTAGCAACACATGCGGCATACATTTGAGAACTTTTGAAAAGGTGGGACAGTCCCTTTAATGACCAAACACCAGAGTTCGTCACAGGTCCATCAACCCCCCAGCCCAGCTAGGCCCATGAACACCAAACCCAGGCCCAGGCCAGGCCCAGGCCAGGCCCAGGCCCAGCCCAGGCCCAGCCCAGCCCAGGCCCAGGCCCAGCCCAGGCCCAGCCCAGGCCCAGCCCAGGCCCAGCCCAGGCCCAGGCCATGACTCATGGGCCAGCCCTACCCATGACGAACTCTGCTAAAACCTGTGCCGAAAACTGCAGCGACGCCATTTTTCCGCTATCCTCAAAAATATTAGGGGCCTTTACCCCCCCCCGGAACGGCGAGGGTTAATGTACACATAAATGAAATCCGACAAGTTTTGCATTGTGTAAGACTTTTTGTTATCTGTATGACATTGACCGGTCACGGAGGGAATAGAATCCGGGGCACTGTAAATGCCTAACTGATGCCTCTTTCTGACCAGTTGAAGTACCTTATCAAGTCCCGTCGATGGCTTTCTTAGGTCTTTAACCGTCTGACCAAAGGAAGGTCTGTTATGGTCTCTAACCGTCTATAGTCTAAAAAAGGCCCTGACGCCTAGGAGATTGCTTTGCCTCCCCCTTCCCCGAAGCTACAATCCACCACCAATGGTCGAACAATATCGAAAAATGCCAGCTATCAGTATTCAGTCCAGCATCACAAATCATCTCCCGGCGCGCCTACCAGACATGCCACTAACTGTCAAGACATGGGATGAGATCGTGAAATTGTGTATATTGTCAGAACTCGGAATAGGTACTTTACCGCACTAAAACTGAAGTGGTATTTCTGAACAAATTACCATCGAGTCTGATCACATGATCAACCGTTCTTTTCCTTTATATATATGCGTCAAGTAAAGTTTTATTTTATTTCGCCGATTCGAGTATTCCGTTTTTTATACAGATATGATAACAATTACCTACCCCCCCTCAAGTGACCCGATTTCAGCTCGACTGGGGGGCGTCTTAACTGGGGGAGGCTGTGGCCCCCAGTAAACATGTTAGAGGAGGCCCTAGTCCAGTGGTTTCCAGTCCTTCCGGCACAATTACCCATTGTCAGCAGTCAGAGGAGGGCATTCCCCACCCTCCAAAATTTATACCGATTTATACAAAATAACATTGTTTTCCAGTGTGTCAGTTGCACCCAGTGGCGTAGGAACTCATTTGAAGTTGGGGGGGGGGCAAAATGCATTTTGATGTCGATTCTTTCCATGCAACGTCCATAGGCGTAATGATAAAATCCGAAAATGTTGGGGGGCAGTAGCCCCCCCCCCTGCCCCCCCGGCCCCTACGCCTATGGACTTTCACCTGTGTATACACGTATATTGGAGCGTTGCAACTCGCAATAAAAGCAAAGACTGAGAGCACTTATGTGACCTTGACCTTTGAAGAACTCTGGAGGTCAAAGTTCTCAATGTGACGGTAAACACTTCACACTAGAGGTGGCAAAAGTTGAAATTCAGAACCATACCCGGGACCGGTATTCATTAAGTTGAAGTTAAGAACCAGGGGGACCGAGTGCAATTGAAATTTTGGACGGTTAGGGACCATATAGCAAATAAATGCTTTTAAATTATATAGAAATATGCGCTCTGCAGGAAATCAAACCAAAATCATGTACATTTAGCATTTAAGCAAAGTTAGCCGGCAAACCATTCAATCAAGAAGACAAAAATTATCTTTAAAAACTTAAAGCATCAATTGTTGAGGTCCAAAGAGGCCTGTGAACTTACCCTTTGCCGCTCACACACCAATAATTATAGCCAATATCATAAGGTGCATAACATTGGTAAGAAAAACTAGTTCATTTATTGCCAAGGAAAATCAAATGAAGCAAAGTTTTGGCCAATGATACCTATATATTGCAAGATAAATAATCTTTACTTATCAAAAATATGTTCTGTATTAGCCCACTGGCCCTGCATTCCATTCAACCTTGCACTGTCAATGATATGGAAATTGAAATTGCCTTTTCATATTGGGTTCAAAGCCCAAGCTTTTCAAAATATCGGACAGTCTGGAACACATTTGAACTACATTCTCAGGAATTTAGATATGAAGGATTTTTACTAAGACGGTTTTTTTGTCAAGGTGTTGCAAGAGATTAGCAGAACCCAAACTTAAAAAATCATCAGGGCAGAAAAAAAAAAAAATATTTGGATTTGGTAGCCACCAGCCAGTCCACTCCATAGCCGAGGGAGGGCAGGGCCAGTCCACTTCCAGACCGAGGGGGGGGAGCACCAGGAGAAGTGGGCCTTTCACTTCATTAAGTATATCGCCCGTAACCTAACTAGTCAGCATACTTTTACTTACTGTGGCATGTGCTTTTCTTCATTGCAATGTTATTGCTTAAGATTCACCTAAGTTTCATTTCCCTGAATAATGCAAAAGCTATAATAACCCCAAACGATAACGACATCGTTTGGGGCTGGCGTCACGTGCCTCCTTCGCTCGAAAACTGAAAATGTGAAATGTTCAAGGGACTAATTATTGCTACTGTTGTTGGTCTGGGCTCTGGGGTTATATGGAATCCGTATGACGTCACCAAAGCTTTGTCTAGCAAGTACTAAAACATCATTAGATCTTAGGAAGTTTCATCTTTCTGAAAGTTGTTAAAATATTAGCCCGTTAAGTAAAAATATGAACTTTGTTGCTGCCAGATAGACGATGGTTATATGTTTCTCTAAAATTAACTTAACTTGAAAATAATGTCAGTTTGTTACGACTTGGGACGAATGACGTCATTATTGAGCTATACAAAGCTAAAGGAAATTAGCAGAAATCTTGGTAGAAACAATTCTTGCGACTTGAATACAACAATTAATTTTGTTATCGCACGCGTGTGAGTGACTTTAGTGATTAGTGGAGAATTGGAGTGGAGATCAAGATGACATCCTGAATGGCTCTGTTTTTATTCCAGTATTAATTCACCATGTGTCATGAAATTGTAAATGTGGTGTGGTATCATTCCACGCATTATTATTTTCCAGATTAATTGGTCTTGCTGAATTTGAGATAATTATCCTATTGCCATGAAAGGTACGTATACATCATAAATGATGGGTAAATCTGAACTTAATAAATCTGGCAATTCTGAGTTTATATTTTATCTCATCCCACACATTGGCTTTTCTCCATTGTATTTAGGTACTAGGCATTCAATTCATTTGAGGGATGTTCAACTTCAAGCATTTGAAATGTTTTCACTCTGAATTCAAATTTCTTTACTAAGAAAATTGATTAGAGGTGAAAGCATTTCAAATAGTGTTCTGGTAATTGGTTTTTTTGCTTGCTGATTGAAAAAATGACCTATAAGGTATACGTTACGACATTTGTCAGTTTGCAGTTTGCATACTTAAGGGTTGGGCCTGGCCCCTCAATGATTTTAACATTAGCCATTTTAGCCTTTGCCATTGGCACAGGCAAAGCCGCTAAGGTCATGGTCAATGACTCAATTTACTAATCAAGCTTTGTTGAGTCTTACTTGACTGCAGTAAGATGGATAAGAGTAATGGTACTTCAAATTGTTTAAGCGGTTAGCTGTAAAATTGTTACAATTGTACATTCAGGATGGGAATATGCTTATTTGCGTAAAGTAGCATTAAGCGAAGGTTGGAACCAGTTAGAACCAGTATAATTGGACAGGGACCGCCCTATGTCCAACTGGGTCCAGACCGGGTCTAGACACCGGTTCCTCGGTCCCACCTTTTGCCACCTCTACTTCACACCAGTTAATGAGGATGCTCAGTTGTATGTACATGTGTGCCAATTTTTAGCCNGGCCATGCCCCGCCCCAAGACCACTGAAGGGGGCCAAACTATGCTTTGGCCACCCGAACGGTGAGAAAAATACAATCCATCGTGAAAATTGCCTTTGCAGCTGTCCAAATTCAGAATAACCACAGAAAAAAACGCCGCTTCGCAGCATGACACAAGTTTCCCAATTGCTTATATAAATTTGAAAAATGGGAAAATTGATTGCATTAAATTTATTCGCAGAGTCTCTCATTGGCGGTAATTGCTGCCCCAGTGCAGGGGCCACTCCCTTCATAAAATGTTGATTTTCAAGCGGGCTACATGTTTAGCTGGTCTGCTGAGTTCCGAAAAAGGAGACGCAAACGCAAAGACGCGGACATCGGCACCCGGAACCTGTTCCAATGGTGCCCAGCTCAACTTGCCGGACCGGAGAGCTAAACATTGAGGCATAAAAAAATTGACTGGAAACGATTAAAAACAAGCACAAAGTTGAGGTGGTACAATTTATTCATTTTAAACGACCACCCACTACAAAAAAAAATATTCGGCCGACGGCCCCTGGTACAGCTGACAGTTCACATTAGTTTTGTTCAGTTTATAATACAATGGTCGCGAACAACGCAAACAGCAGGCTGACAGTTTTTGAAGTATCCCAAAATGTCAAAAGGCTAAACAAAACAAAAAAATTAAATAGAATTCCTGAAGGTTGCCCAAAAATACAGTGGCCCAAATCGGCAAGAAATAATAAATTGGGGCAGTAAGGTCGCTAAAACGTCCGCCCCCCGCATCAAAAAATGGCCGGCTGATCCGCCCTTGGCCTACAGGGCGCCCCTCAGACCACTTTGGCGCCCCTATCAGAATGACAGGGCGCCCCTCAGACCCCAAGGTGCCCCTAAATTGGCCTGCGCCCCCTCCTAAAATATATTGAATCCGCCCCTGAACCAAATACATTTACATACAAAGCAAACTGCGAAGAAGTGGAGGCTGCATGCAAGACCAAAAGCAGTAGTATATTGATAACAGGATGAAAAATGCGACCTTAATCATTTCATATTCATTTGCTGCATAATATATATATATATATATATATATATTATGTAGGTAAATATTAAATACATACAAATAATTAAATACATTTTATCTGGCCAAAGTTGGAGGGGCATATGTCATCCCTAACTTTCCCTAACTGGCCTTATCATTAATCAGGATTCATGAATAATTTAACATACTATCCAATTTTGACTATGAATTGACAGCAAGTGCATGACACTCAATAGACAAACCATGCTTAGCAGAAGGCCAAGCTTTTCAAGAGAGCTGTAGCTGCGACTTACCTCCAAAAATCACTTAATGCTTTTTATAAAACATCCCAGTCAGGGGCTTCGCCGAGGATTTTTGAGTGGGGGGGGGGTCGGCTGAAATGACGAAAAAATATAGTTACCCTCATTTGTATGCGTGACGAAAAAATATACCCCATTTTT
>VOPJ01002064.1:0-10864 GCA_014673585.1 Semibalanus balanoides
CAAAACGACTTTTCCGCGCATAAATGGTTCCTGTGGATCTTGAAGGAGCCTTAGTGGGAGATGGCGAGAGGAGATGGTCCTGGCCTGGTGCCTTCTATTGTAAATTAGCTCTTCGGTCCAACAAGGTGGGCACTGCTGGAGCAGCTTCCGGGTGCCGATGTCCGCGTCCTTGCGTTCGCGTCGCCTTTTTTGGAACTTGGCAAGTAAATACGTAGCCCGCTTGAAGATAATATTCTTGTCGATTGAGTGGGCCATGGGGCCAGCAATTCCCGTCTCTGAGAGACACTTAATGGAATCCTATTTTCTTATTTTTCCAAAATTATATTGATACAAATATAAACATTTTGCTTTTGAGCAATTGCGAAACTTGTGTCATGCTGCGAAGCGGCGCGAAATTGTCAGTTTTTGACTGAATTGCTGGATTTTGACTCCTGCAAAAGCAATTTGTACGATAAATTGTTAACTTTCTCCGAAAAATGTTTGATCCTAAGATCATTTTTTTTTTCACTTTTAGTGCACGGAACGCGTGGCAGGCATATTTGCATTGAATGCCCCCCAAATTCCTGTGGTGGGATTTGCCCCCGATGCCAACCCCTGGATTCGTCAGTGCTCACAGCTCTCGACTGATCCATTGTTTGAGGCACCTGCCGGCCCTCCGAAGGGACGTTAGGGAGCTGAATCGGATCATGTTCTGGCGTTCAGGCGCGGCACAACCAACACCGAGTTATCAACTTGATACTTTCTTTTAGGCATGCGTTGATGACGCCACCAAACGAGATAAGGTTCGTCTGTGGCTGTTCCAGATATTGTTGACGGCCTGTTTAACAAAAATACTGCTTTCGACAGTTGCGTTGAATTATCGAAAGCATATTTGCTCAATAATGATTAAGTTTGTACCAGTGTTCACGGAAACGCGCTCACTATGATAAGTGCTTTTCTGTTTAGCCTATCAAAACACAGACCGACTAGAGCCCTCTACTCTCAACGCGTCGGTAGAATACCATATGCATAACACAAATAAAGGGCGGGGTACAGGGTAGGGCACCAGGCATGACAGGGCACAGGAGGGCAGGGCACAGGAGGGCAGGGCACAGGAGGGCAGGGCACAGGAGGGCAGGGCACAGAGGGCAGGGCCACAGGAGGGGCAGGGCACAGGAGGGCAAGGCACAAGAGCAGGACACAGGAGGGCCAGGGCACAAGAGGGCAGGGCACAAGAGAAGCAGGGCAATAGGAGGGCAGGACACAGGAGGGCAGGGCACAAAAGAGGAGAGGGCAAAAGAGGGCAGGGCACAGGAGGGCAGGGCACAGAGGCAAGGGCACAAAAGGGGCATGGCACAAGAGGGCAAGGGCACAGGAGGGCAGGGCCAGGAGGGCAGGGCACAAGAGAGCAGGGCACAAAGGCAGGGCACAAGAGGACAAGGCACAAGATGGCAGGCACAAGATGGCAGGGCACAAGAGGGCAGGGCACAAGAGGGCAGGGCACAAGAGAGCAGGGCACAAGAGGGCACGGCTCAAGAGGGCAGGGCACAGGGCAGGGCAGGACAAGGTGAGGTCAGGATAGGTTAGGGCAAGGCGATGTATGGACACTGACAAGTGACACTTTGGTTTTTCGCTTTGATCATTGCTTTTAAGCTTTAGCCATCAAGAGCACATTTCACCTCCAGGACGCAGTGGTTCAAAATCGGAAACTGCTGCGTCCCGACGGATAGCGGCTGCGTCCCGAAATGAGACGCAGTCAATACGTTAAAATATGCCNTCAAAACTTTTCCAAAGTGTGTGTGTAATTGATGCCCAAACAGGTGTACAAAATTTGGCGGCGCTGCGCGCCGTTGTTTTTGCGCTACTCCTGAAAAACCTGAGGGGGGGTGGAAATCAACCCCCCTGCAGTGCGCGGGTTAAAATTGAAAGGCCATTATCGTTCCTAAATTTGGTAGTGAAAGCGTATTGCGATATTTTTAGCCGTTAAAGACACTAATCTTTTGTCAAAAATATGGCTTCTACACCCAGGCTTTAAAAATTACACTTAGTCGTTCGCAAGATGGACTTGTTTGCGCTGTGAGAATAACATTTTTACGGTTATCATTTTTGAGTTTTTGGTAAACAAGCTTCAGAATGAACTTTAACCCGCGCGTTACTGGGGTATATTCTGTAACGCGAGTTACTGGGGGAGGGGGCTATTTATAGCCCCCTCTGATCTCCGGAACAACTAGACCGATCTTAAAAATTAAAACGGCATTATATAGCACTGTTACATTTGTCGAGGGAAACATAATATTGTTAACCTCAGGTTCACTGATAACGTCACAGGTCAAGTCAAATACAAAATGTTTGACCGTGTCATCAAGTCCGGTGGATGGAATCGTCGCGCAAAAATGCAATATTTAACGCATAATCAGTTGATAAATCGGTATGATTCACTTCTAATTACCTTTAAAAGCTGCTTTTGATCTTGGGTCAGGTCAAGGTCATCCGAGGTCACGAGGTCAAACTGCAGATTATGGTCATTAGAAATGTAACACATGTACGTGGGTTCGTTTTTCGACTAGAAGGCGAAAAATTACCTTAGAACATTTTTTTCCATACAAATAGAAGTAAAAGGCAAAAAACGGAAATGCAATTTATGACATGGTTATGCTGTAGAGGTGGTCGAACTTTGTCTTTGAAAGGTTGTAAGTCAGTCATTTTTGAAGTTATCGACTTCAAAGTTGCTACATATATTCATTGTTCTCTTTTAGAACATATATGTTCCGTTTTTTGCCAATGCGGATTCTTTGACAAATTTGATTAAATAAACAAATGCATTTGAATTTCTCAAAATTTTGAGTTTCAGTAAATTTCGAAACATCAATAATTCAGTTCGATAGACAAGTTTATTATCTGTCATTTGGTATATAACAATTGAAGTTATCTTATAAACTGGACTTTTGACAGCGTTTCTCGCAAAACCTTATTTTTAACAAAAAAGTAGAACATGACGTCACAACCGGGCCGGCTAAGCGAATTTCTCACTTGGAGGGGGCAATTCGAAAAAAATGCTAAGGATATGGTTAAGCGCAGGCACGTAGCAGAATTTTAAGGGGGCTGGCGAGTGTAAATCATATTTCGCCTCTCAGTCAAAATGCTGTTGACCACACTCGGTGGTCTGAGGAGGGGGTTAGGGTCGAATTGTTCAGCAGAATCGCATTTTCTTAGATTGTTAATTGGTCCTACTTCAGGTGGCGGGCATGACGCCTGTGTCCCTTTAGTTACGTCATTGATACTCCTTTACATACCCATAGGTTACGGATACAAGTGTGATGACAAACAAGCTAAAACATAAAAAAAAATAGTAGTAAAAATAGTATACAATTAGTGAAAGCCTTAAAAAATGCTAAAATTAAACGCGCCATCTTCGA
Organism: Semibalanus balanoides; assembly: GCA_014673585.1. Taxonomy (NCBI): domain Eukaryota; kingdom Metazoa; phylum Arthropoda; class Thecostraca; order Balanomorpha; family Balanidae; genus Semibalanus; species Semibalanus balanoides. The sequence continues at coordinate 3,396 of VOPJ01002064.1, forward strand.
AAGTCACACGTGCCAATGTCGATTCTTTTTAAAACAATTGGGGACCGAACAGCAACGAGTAAAGTGATTCTACTGGCGCCATAGCTTACCAATACCACTAATCGATCGAACATAAGCACATTTCCTGACGAAGATCTAAGCATTTTAAGTAATTTAACCCAGGTTCCTGTGCCGGTGCTTGGCGAGGGGTTTAGTCGCGCAAGGGAAGGGCATTTGACAGCCCCCTCCTCGAACTAAAATCGGCTCCAATGCGGATAAGGCAAAATAGAGCCAATGTCGTTACAGAGCTCGTCTACAATTCATGTCGAATTTGTCAAAAAACTTTACGAAAGAGAAAAGATTAGTTCGCGATATTCCGGTGTTACGTTGGTATGATGTGATGAAGGAAGTTTTATTGTAGGGTATAGTTTCCTATGAAACAACGAATTTTGTAGAAGCTTGTTTCTCGGATCACGTGGCTGAAACCATGGTAGATGTATGTGTGTGAATGTCTGATCTAAGGCCAGAACAAGGGTGAACCCAGAACTGCAAAAAACTGTTTGACAGTGAAATCCCCCAACAATATCAAACAATAAAGCAAATCCATTCGGTTTTGCTTCTTTATGAAAAAATGGGTTAAATAATTAAATTTATTTCGTACAAGTTTCTTTGCTTTTAATTGTAATTTACGTCAATTATTTGCTGATTTCAGGCAGTTTTGGGGCATTGGCTTTTTATTTCCCTTGGATCTTGCCCCATTGGCCAGAAAACATATGGAGAGATCCGAAAGATCTTTTGGGGACCGCAGACTCAACATATGAAGGCGCTGGGGGCCACCCCAAACGTATATAAACTGACTGCTGTGGTCCACGCCAATTTCGAACCGACGCAACGAGGGGTGGGTATCCGTGCTCAAGATCTCGTAGCTACGCTTAGGTGCTGTTAAACGGCGTCTATGGTTTTAAGTTAAAAGCATCTTCAGTGGCTCATTTCATCACTTTACACCCCTATTCGTGTGGGGAAGGCAGATTTGACCTTCCCCAGTAGTTTTTTTCGCATGCCACTTCAAACTTAAACCTAGCGTCGTTGAAACTTTCGTGACTTTTCCATAGAATGAATGACGCGAGATTGTTACAATTCTGAAAAATCGGCCTAGGAGAGGCGGCTCCAGGCCGTCTCCTAGCTTTTGGGAGTCGCTACGAATGCGGTTGTGTGGCGCAAACTCTTCGTAGTTGGCGGTGGAATAAAAGTGTCAGAAACTATGCCCACAGCTATATACAATTCTTACTCATTGATATACATATGTGGGGCAGAGGCGCACTCAGGTACAAAAAAGGGAGGCGATATCCTCCGATCAAATTAGGCCCCAACTTCAACATTAGTAAGATGAGAAAAGGCGTTCCGTACAAGGTGCCCTCCCACGTATGTTACCCAACATGGATCCACCTATGTGCAATATATTACATTTAACAAATTACAGCAACAAAGCCCACATGCTGACGTTCCTATTATCACGAACAGCACATTTTTAAGATCAGGAAAACAAACCTGCGTACGTCTATGATTTTTAATTTTTGCATTTGTCCCTTTCATATATGAAATTCATTGTATAGGAAGCTTCAAAACGTTCGTGCATGAACAATCGGTCGAATCACATGGCTGAACGATTCTTAAAAAGCCCCTGGCCCATTTTATAAACAAAAAATGGATTAGAAAGACTAGATTTTGTCACGACGAATCAAATGGTGTTGTCTCATTAAATCGGACCAGCAGTCTCAAGAGTCTCTGGGCCGAATCTGCCCCCAGCACTTAACATTATTATGGCCGCCAGCACGGAACAGGTTAAACTTTAACCGTAAAGACACACGTATGTCTTCTTACGAACTTTTGCTCACTAGCGGGGGCAAAATTTCGTTCCTAGGCAAGAAAGCCAGCAGTCTCTGTGGGCGAAGATTTCCTCCTCTCAATTAACATGCTATCTGCGGCTATATAGTAAAAAAAAACGTCGGGTGACTGAATAAAATTTTTTGTAAAAATGATTCATCATCGTTTAATAGTATCATAGTGCCACTCGCTAACAATTAACTCAGTTTCACTGAGGGGGCAAATCGGCTCCACTGAGGGGGGCCCAAATCCCTCCCTGGGGGGGGCAATTGCCCCCCCCAGTTTAACATGTTACCGAGGCCTGCGATCACACTGACGTCATCCTGCTTAACCTATCAAAGCTTCATCTTTTTCTTCAGGCAGCATGTGTCAAATTGATGTGTCATAAGGTACTGAAAGTTTGGTGACGATATCGCTATTTGTTTAGGAGATATTGCACAATAACGGGAGGGGGCTATAAATAGCCCCCCCCCCAGTATCTCGCGGGTTAACATGCAATTTTGGCTAAAAATGTTTCCGATGGGAGCTTTGAACCAAATAATCGTATGCAAAAGTTCATCCTGAAGCTTCATTACCAAAACATAAAAAAATATATCCTTAAAATTGTTATCCTCACAGCGCAAAAATCCATCGAGAAAACGTCTAGTAGGGGAGAGTGGGAAGATTTGGGATTTGGGGCATATTTGCAAGTTCAACTTTAAGAAGGCATTGCTCCAAAAGTATAATAACTAATTAATATTGTCACACACCAACGTATAAATTGAGAATTTATTTGCGTCATATTAGCAAATAATATTGTCTTTGCGGTAGGATAAGGTACGTCTCGTGGGGAGCAAAAGCAAAGACCTTGCTTTACAGGAGAATAGGGACACCTCGCAAGTAGAAAAGGGACAGACGTGAGGAAGAATTGGGACATACTAAGGCGCATTCGGACAGCGTTCTTCATAGCTTCATGTGTTGCAGCTAATTTGTAATGGTAAGTACCTGAGTGCATTTGCTTCTAATTGCGTTCAAGAGCTTATAATGGATACATAAGCTCTTGCGGTTGTTACCAGATAAATCGTAACAACCGCAGGAAAATTGGGACACCCACATGAGAATTAAGACGGGTGTCCCAATTCTCCTGTGGCGTCCACTAGCTACTAAACGAACTCTACACCATTTTTGCAATTATCGTATATACTTCGGAATGTAAGCAGGAATAAGGACCATGCAACTTAAAACATACAATGCTTAAAGGAACATAAGTTTTGACCTGACAAACGTACACAACTTGGAATAACACTCGAAAAGCATAGTTTTTTGGCAGTCACCCCGCACAGCATTCCCCTGCACCGAACAAGGACAACTGATATTTTCCAACGTTGCCTGATATAAAAAAGATAAAAACGTGAAGGTAAAAACCAAGGCGAAAAAACGGTGGTCGGGCGCTGTCTATCTCTGAGATGTTCCTATCCTCCTGAGATGTTCCTAAAGACATGTTCCTTTCCTCCTGGCTCCTGCGTCCCAATTCTCTACTCTCTCCCCTATGAAGTTATTAACACGACTAAGGGCGAAAAATCACCTAGTCATTGCAATGCTACAAAGCCCAGTTAGCAAACAAACAATAATGAATCTAGTCTGTAGATGATTACTGCATGAAGTACCTACTAAAATACATATATTTTGTGATAATTCATGTTTGACAATGCGTTCTAGTTGCGGTGGCGCAAAACAAAAACTTTTGATACCGATACGACAAGGGTGGATATTTGTAATTTTCAAAAAGTTCAGAAAGATAAAAAAGCTACTGATACTACACACAAGCCGTTTTACGAATGGATTATTTTTAAGCGAAATGGTTTTTTAAAACATCTTTAAATGTTTTGAAAATGTTTTAGTAAGCCGTTTTCAACGATGGATTATTTTGCGCGAAATGTTTTTAATAAACATCTTAAGATGTTTTTGAAAATGTTTTAGTATAAAAGTTTTGGTTTACTATATAATTCCCAAGAAAAAATAGGTTACTGATTTAGGCAAATAATTATATTAATTCAAGAATTATGGGGAAGATTAAATGAGCTCTTTACATAGATTATGATAGCAAAATTGTTCGTTTCTAAAGAACATAATGCGTCTAGAGTCCCGTTCGTTCTGCCATATTAGTTACTGATCTGGCCAAGCGTCATGGAAATCACAAGTCTGCCTTCGCAAAATTCGCATTGCGCATAAATAGCGCTAAGAAAACGAAATTCGCTGGAGGCGAGTCCATTATGAGCAGGGGAGAGTATGCATGGAGCTTTAAATCCTTTTGTTGAGCGACCAAAATAGCGTGCCCCGAGAACCGGATAATGTTTCAAGATGTTCTGCAAAAGATTCAGTAGGTTGATGTCTGGCATCACAGCTAACCTAATACTACATTATCTTGCTAAGATACCAGTGGCGGTTCTTCCATTGAGACAGATGAGGCAGTGCTCACCTAAAATAGCCAAACAAATGAAGAATAATATTTTTTTTTCCTAATTGTATAAAATTTCTTAGTGGAATAAAAGGAAATGCATATTTCATAGACAAAACAATTTTCCATGTATCAAGCCCCTTAAAAAACCGCGTCCCCTTTTCCAGATTTTAAATGGTTTAATTTTTACAATATTGTGCTTTGTTTTTGTTAGGCTCAATCAGCCTAGCATTGACAAGTTAGCAAATTGTGAAAAGTTGGGCCTGTGAGGCACTGCCCTCAGCAGCCCAAACGCTTGTTCGCCAGACTGGCAGCTCTCAGCGTAACAAGCACCGTACCAGAATCTAGCTGAGTTTTTGCCGGGGCTTCTGTTCCGGAGAAATGCCGATGCGGCGTCACACGGGGCAGCAGCAAAGGAACCTTTGTGACAGGCGCCGAGATTTAAATTTACATGTTTCGGGTTATTTTGAATGTGGAATCTTTTTTCTAATGGTTTTAATAACTTTCTAATTCTCCTTGTATTGTAATAGTTGCATAAGTGCTGCAAGGAGATTGGGCGGCCGTTCAGAATCGCTTAGATTACAACTAATAGCACTTATATTTCTATGGCATTTTGCTTAGCCTTGTTCTTCGCATATATACCGATTATTTTATGTGAAGGCTCTGAGTCCTAATTCTATCTTAAATGCAACGCAACAATTCTGTAAGCTGACAGAATGCAGGAATCAGGAGCCTTGCGTTTCCGCAACACTCTGCGTAACAATATTTGACATTTTAAATTCAATTACAATGTGATGACAGCATATACACAGGCTGCACGTAGCGGTAAAGAAGTAACCGTGGCGATCTGCATGTATTTAGATACCTAGCCAACCTCCTGACTGCCTCACCTACGTTTGACCCCTGGCGCCGCCACTGCTAGATACCACCAAACCGCAATTTTGTAACATACTATATTCTTACCAACATATTACGAAATTCTGAGAGACATTTCAAGACAAAAATCGCTTGCAAAAGTTGCATAGTTAAGGAATGAACAAGTATACTAAAACTTTCATACTAAAAAAAATCAAAACATCTTAAGATGTTATAAAACATTTCGCGCACAATAATCAATCGTGAAAACGGCTACAGTAAACAGTAAACACTCTCGAAAACCCGATCCGATTTCATGGGTTTAATTAAGCTTTATCTTAACTTTGGTGATACCTGGCAACAAGATCATTTTGCCCCCGCTGGATAAAATCCGTGGCGCCGCCCCTGGGGTGGGGTAATGGCCTCCTCTGACTGCTGAAAAGGAGTAATTGTGTCCGGAGGGCTGGAAACCACTGCAGTAGAGCTCCGTCGTCGATTTGTATACTTTTGGGGGCTCCAGCCCCGCAATGATTTCAAAATTAGTATTGGGCCTATGGCGTTGCATGGTAAGAATGGAATTATAATCTATAAAGTTAGCATTGGAGCCCCCCAATCATTTAAAAAAAATGACACCCCTGGATGAGAGAGACTGAGATTGAGACAGATTCCGAGAGATTGAGATAGATTGAGTTACGGAGACAGAGACAAAGAGACAAAGATACAAAGAGACAAAGATACAAAGAGACAAAGATACAAAGAGACAAAGATTACAAAGAGACAAAGATACAAAGAGACAAAGATACAAAGAGACAAAAGATACAAAGAGACAAAGATACAAAGAGACACAGAGACAGAGACAGAACACAGAAACCAACAGAGACACAGACACCAAATGAACAAAGACACAGAGAAACAGGGCCGGAAATCCGTCTGCATAATATTGCTTGCTTGCTTGCGTGCGGTGATGGTTTTTCAAGGGTATAACTCCTTTCAATGCAGTTCCCTGATGCAGTAAATCGCCTGCGTCTGCTTCATGCCAATGCATGCTTATTATTAGTTATAGCTAGTGCAAAGGTATCTCTGAGCGATCTCGGTGGCCCCCTGTGCCCATTAAAGGGGATCAAGGGGGCCACCCCCTCCCCTCTGCGTGAATCAGCTATTTTTACTTTATTCTTTTCGCGTTTGACTTTTTAGCCGATTTGACTTTTGTCCTTTTTACTTTTAGCTTATTGACTTTTGCATTTACTTTTTGCTTTTTGACTTTTAGCAATTTGCCTTTTCGCCTTCTTGACTTATTGCGTTGACTTTAGGCCTCTTTGACTTTTTTCATTATGGCTTTTTTTGCCTGTTTTTGACTTTTAGCCATTTGACTTTCAATCTTTTTGACTTTTTGCATTTGACTTTCGTTTTTTGACTTTCTGCTTTTTTGACTTTTTGCATTTGACTTTTATCCTTTTTGGCTTTTTGCATGTTTGACTTTTTGCTTCTTGACTTTGTGCTTTTTGACTTAATGCCATTTGACTTTTAGCCGATTTGACTTTTTTCCTTTGACTTTTTTTCCTTTGACTTTTTCACATTTTACTTTTTCACATTTGACTTTTTCACATTTGACTTTTTCACATTTGACTTTTTGTCTTTGACTTTTTGACTTTTGACTTTTTGCCCGGTTACCGCGACAAACACGGTTCGATAGAGAGCAGATGATCATGGCGTGTGGTCAGGGGTGGGTTGCCTCTGCACGTGCGCACGTGCACACCCCTATTCTATATCTCAAGAACGGCTGAAACAATTGTGCTCCAATTCGGTGTGTGGTTAGAGACCCCTCAGCCGCCACTTTTCCACATGTCAAGGGTAGGGTTTCTCTGCACGTGCACGTATGCACACTCTTATTCTATACCTCAGGAACGGCTGAGCCGATCGTGTTCAAATTTGGTGTGTGGTTAGGAACTTCTCAGCGACCACTTTCCCACAAGTCAGGGGGTGGGTGCCTCTGAACGTGCGGACCTTTTTTGCATTTCAGAAACTTCGTGACGATTGAGTTAAAATTCACCACACATTTCCTATGTGCTCACTCTTTCATCGTCAACTACGGTGCTTTACTGGTAAATATGCTAGCTATATAAATATATGGCTTTATTGATATATTGCTTTATATAAGTATAAGCAATATCCGCCTCTGTAGCTCAGTGGGAGAGTGCTGGTCTTCTGACCTCTCTCAGTAGTGGCAGCCTGGGCTCCAGTCGCTTTGGCGCTCGCTATTTGCTCCTGACTGGGATGGCCTGCGGCCGGTAGCAGCGGTCGCACTCAAGGCCAG
>VOPJ01002065.1:0-18218 GCA_014673585.1 Semibalanus balanoides
ATGCGCCACAACTTGGCTATCTCAACTTAAAACCCTGTGTTAAAGGTGAACTATTCCCTTTAACTTCTCAGGCCAAAAGTCGAGCCAAACCCATTCTGGCTGTTTTTATAATACAAAAACGACGATTTTTGACAATATAATTATTATCATGATGCTTTTTAAATGTAAAGTTCACTGACGAGATGGTGATGTTGAGTTTGCAATATCCAAACGGAATTAATAGCCCGTAAAGATGTATTACAAAATAGTGCGGAGGCGACTCCAACTTTACGAATGATTACAATCATTAAAGGTGCTAAAGTAGTTTTGTATCTAATGGGGAGTTTTTTCGGGAACCAGACTTTGCAGGTTAAATCGGACACGCTTAATCTACCCATACACACAAAATTAGATATTGGCCCGCGAGGTGGCTCTGTCCCTTAAAGGGAGGTGTTCACCTTTAACATGGGGTTTTGAACTGAGATAGCAGTTTTGTAGAGGAGATCGAAAAATTAGTTATGGCTGAAAAACAAACTCGCAACGTAAAGTAGTTTCGACACAGGACCAAGTCTGCATTTTCACCCCCCCCCGCCCCCCCGAACCCCCCGAAAACAGCTTTGGTAGCTCGCCGCCAGGCGGGCACCGCGAGGTAGGACAACTCTCCGAAGTAGTACCTGATCACTACGCCTCGTTTAAATATCCACTCAGCCGGCCAGGGCTGCGCGGCAACCCTTTGTCAGAGACCTGTACTAGCCGTCTGCGGAGCCAGGAAACCGCCACCCTGCTATTCGTTTACGGACTTTCTCACTGAAATCAAAGAGAAATCTTACTTCTTTCTCCATCATATCATTTCCATCACTTGTCCAAACCAAAGTCAGTATTCTTAGTTTTGAGCCTCAAGAGTGCCACCCGTATGGTTGAATTTCAAGATAACTTTCAAGGTTAACTATTCCTTTAAACTGCGCATGCGTTTATTCATGTTGCACTCTACATGTCTACCGCACCGTTGACAGGAGGCACAAACCTCATCTGAACTACACCAGCTGTGCCCGCCCATCTGCCCGGCCTGTGTTCTGATAACAGAAAACCTATAAATACCGTGCCCCCGGAGGAAGAGCAGCACTCTGCTCTGAGGTTGAGGCAGCCTGCCATCGCGGCTCTCCAGAAATACTCTCAACTCGGCAGGTAGGGGAAAGCGGGGCTAGTTGGTGCGCCGAAAGGGAAAGTTGCGACGGTAAAGATATTTGAATAATTGTACAGGATAGCTGTTTTCACGAATGATTATTGCGCTAAAAATATTAAATATCTGAAATGTTGTAAAATGTTTTTGTGTACAAGCTGTAGTATATTATACACTTCAAGAAAGCAAGTCCTGATTTAGGCAATATGATCAACTTTAAATAGTTGTAGATCCAATGAATGAGCTCATAACAAGTATATGATACCAAAAATACCTCTTTTAACCCTATTCTTTGCCGACAGCTAGAATAACGTTAACGTGCGAAGGGGGATCAGATTCTGCCCTCCCCCAAGAGATCTCGAGGAACACCTGGCTGATTTCGTTGGGACAAACGCAATTTGATGCGCGGTCAAAATATATTTCTTTCTTGGTCTCTAAGTTTCTTTTTTATTTAAAAAGGGTGTCAGGGAGCAAAGCATTTTTTTAAAGGTCATTATCCACCAGGTAAATATCATGGGGGCACCATATGCGTAACGCCTTTCATCATCGTACTAATTTGAATATAGATATAATTTGACGGTGGGTATCGCATCCCATTTTATGTATTTTAGTGCGCCTCTGCCTCGAAATATGTACAATCCAAGTATGTATAATGTATATTCGAGTGGCATCGTTTCTGACCCACTAATTGCACCGCAAACACGGAGAAAATATGCGCCGCACAATCGCTCTCATAATAGCCTCCCCGAAACATAGGCCTGGCACCGCCTCTGTTTTTTTTTTTTCGCAAGACGCGTAATTCAAAGTTAGGAAATGACGCAAAGTGGCAAGATGCTAGTCAGGAAACGGTTCAGAAGTGCGTAAGCGAAAAACTAACGGCTGGCCAGAATCTTGCCCCCTGCACAGGATATAGGGCTAACCCTCGGCCCTAAGTGTGTGGCCTCGAAGACACTGTTTTTTTTGTTATTTTTTAATGCTAGTCCGGAATGTTTTGCTATGGATGGCTTTTCGAGGCCATGGACCGCGGCTAAGCAGAGCTTGTTGCGCTGCGTCCTGGACCTCACCACCCCGATCGTACAATCTCCTGTTGGCCGGCCAATAATTTAGAGACGAGATTTGACGTGGCCCGACATTACCTGGACACGCGGTCTGCCCGCCTCACTGACATCCACCTGGCCTTGAGTGCGACCGGCCTGCCACCGCCGCAGGCCATCCCAGTCAGGAGCAAATAGCGAGCGCCGAAGCGAATCGAACCCAGGCTGCCACTACAGGGATAGGTTAGAAGACCAGCGCTCTCTCACTGAGCTACAGGGGCGGCGGACTGTAGAGGTTTGTCTTAATTTTTTTTCCACATCAAACTCATTTTGCTGAAATTTGCAGAACCTGAAGTAACTACAATTATAAGCATGCTGTTAAAATTAATTAAAATTAGTACAGCAGTTTATGATATAATACGGTTTTTGTAACGTCATGGTTGTAAAAAATATATGTTTCAAAAATAGTATAAAATAGAGTTCTGCAGCAAATAGAAATAAGAAAATGCATTGCTTTCAAACGGTAATGCTAGAATCCCGCAACTTTGTTTTTTTTACCCCACAAATTCAAAAACTGATTTTGGAGGGAAATAATTACCAATTCAAAATTTCAAAGGCTGTTAAAAAACGGAAGATATATGAGAGAACTTAAAATAGTACGATTATTAAACCAAATTGTAAAGCAATATCTCTATGCTTGACTCGGTGATGGCTCCTTAACCGCTCGCCCGTGTAGGGTCACTGCGTGTGTCACTGCGCGACCGTGTATACTCCCTTGGTGTTTGGCCCCTAATTGAGCTATAGCTTTGATTAAAAAACGAGCGTACTGCTTGTGACGAAATGAAGCTAATTATAACTAATTTGAGGTCCTGGGTCATTAGGTGGCCTCTAAGGTCATGTCAAGGAAAAAATGTCGTCAAATCGTAAATGTGTAAGACATGAGAACTTATCGAGCTAAAATCGTAAAAATAACACCTAAAAATGCTAGGTGTATGCAAAATTTAAAATCAGCATCACAAAATGAACTAAAAACTGCCAAATTAAAAACGGTCATGTCAGGCCATCTGAGGTCAGAGATCTCGGTTAACCTTTGGCAGCACATGACCCCAGTGGAACATATAATCCAGGTGGGTGGCACGAGTATCCGGAGGTCACGTGACCCAACGCGCAATTGTTCGTCGGGATCCTCCAGGCTCCAAGGAATCGCAGTCAGCTGGTTTCCGTTTGCTTTAAGCAATCCGGGATTCTTTTTGTAGGTGTTTTTCTTCTTAACTTCTTATTCTAGGTACTAAATGCAATTTGATACCTCAATTCATGCACCTGGTATGCGATAGACGGACAGACAAGGTATTTTTTTAATCACCAAGGGTAGCTTTTTCCGGCTTATTTTTTACCCAGTACGTCTAAATCGCAGCCGACAAATCAACAGGCCATTCGGCATAGAGGCGGTTTATGGGAGGCGGGTATACTGGTCATCCTGCCCACATAGCCGAGGGCAACCACCTTCCCCAAAAAAAAGACGTCATACCTACTGTATTGATTATTTGCATCTTAATTAACCGCGCCCCGCCTGGGGTATCCCAGCCCCGAAACGCGCCCCGCTGGGGGGTGGGGGGCAGACTTCTGCCCCTCCGTTATCTTTGAACCAATAACCGTAGCGTAGACGCGCCAACTACGCAATCGAAGGTCTTCTCATTTAATACGCCACCCCAAAACATACGTGAAATTTTGAATAAGGTCACTTGTCGGGTCAAGGTTCAGGTAAAAGGTCAAATGGAGAATATTTTAGTTTTTGGTGCATATTTCTCTATCCAAAGCCTAGTATTGCAATAATTCGAGCACTCAACCCAGTGCTCTGAAGGTTAGATGAAAACTACTGCATTTAAACAAACAGCTGAAATTTTAGCACGCTCAAGTAAGAATGGTCACAAAGGTACTGATGGCAAGAGGTCTATCAAAGTCAACGCGACATTGTTTTATGTTTTTTAACACGTGTTATTTCGATAAGTAGACAGCCATTTTACAATCTGACACCATAAAAGGTCGAAACATCAGGTCATATGTGGTCAAATTTGTCGAAACTGCATTTTTTTACAGGCTGTAATCGCCGTTTACAGGCTGTAATCGGTTTGACAATGGCCTGTGACTGAAAATTAACCATAATTATTTTAATATAATATTTTGTCTTGATTTTATAATTGACGACGAGGAAAGGTCATTTAATTTGAACAGTGGGATGAACAGTAGGAACCATGTTCCTCACACGAGCACTCAATAATATTTCTTCGAGTGTCACTTCACAATAATTTCTTCGGATTAATGCTTTCTTTTTATTTTACTTAAATTTAAATTCATTTAAACCGCCCATTCTAAAAATTCTGCTCTCCGATTGGGTTCCGTGACATCAGGCGGCAGTTACCTTAAGGTTGTCTTGCGCGGCTCTGTTTTACATTTTTTTAATATGGCAGGTTCAACCAACTCATCATATCAGAGCATACATCTCGCTTGCAAAGTGCAAGCACGTGAACTACGATAATTTCCATCCAGATTTCATTAATTTTAAATTCCATGTGGCTTTGCTTAGAAGCAAACGCATAACTGAACTTTTTTCCTTCTTTTTTTACCTCCGAACAAAAAAAAATGCTAGTTCATATCGTATTTTAATGAATCGCTGCAGCCAAACAGATCTGATGGACGGATCTAATCTCTATTCCTACAAGCCTCTGCTTTGACTGGGGAAGGGGGCTGGAGCCGTGACACCTGCGATGTCCCCCCACGGGCGTACACGCTAGCCAAGGGGGAGCACAGGGTCCATCGCCCCCTGAACAATTTCTGTGTTTTACCCCTGGACGTGCCCCTAACAAAGATCATAGCTACGTGCCTATGCATGCCCCCTCCCTCCCCCAGGGGCGGCGCGGGGCGCGCAGCACCCCTCGTTGTCGCGCAGGCGCCCCTTCGCGCCGAAGGCGCCGTACAGGCCTGTAACGCACGAACCAAGGCGGTCCATTTCTTATGTTGTTCGTAAAATACCATCGACGAGAAGTGGGCTCCGAAACCCACTCTCACACAATACAAGGACCCTCCCTCCCCTAGTCTGTCCGAGAGCCTATGATAAGAATGTTGAACCCCTTTCGACAGGCCCTCTCAGGCTGGCATCGGGCCCTCCCAGGCCTGGACACTGGCCCCCCTCCAAGGTCGTCCCCCGCCACATTCCGAAAGTTGCGGGGACGGAAGGAACTTTGAAGTCGGATTCTTTCAATGCAACGCCCCCACGGGCGTAAATGTTGAAATCTGAAAATGTTTGTGGGGCGACCGCGTCCCCCTGCCCCCCCGCGCTTTCGACGCCCCATGGCTCTCAGCCTGTAACGCCCCGCCCCCAACCGCGGACATGCACTTTGTCTCGAAAATGTGGACTACACCCTGGTGGGGACCCTCGTCGACAGAAACAAAATGGGGGAGTGGGCTGCTGACTGGTGGGGGGGACTGCGTTATCTGGATCTCAGTGACAAACACTTGCATTGAATACTCGCTTTTGCTAGGGGAAGGGGGCTGGACGCCGGGTGCCTGGGTCGTTACCCCTCCCCTCTCTAGTTAATATGTTAGACGCAGTTCCCTGGATGGGCTCCTGGTCTACAGACCATTTCATTATGCATATCAATAAAGATAATATGACCGCCCATTGAAGGTTTTATTCCGACATGCAAGTTTACTCCACTCCAAACACTCTATCCCGAACGGCCGTGTGAATTTCCGTCTGTCGGCTTTCACGACCGTTGGGAAAAAGTAATTACGACAGGCAAAAGCTATCGGTGGTCGATAAAAAATATCTTGTCTGTCCTCGTATTCCATACAAAGGCGTCCATAATTGATATTCAATTCATTTAGTACCTAATAATAATAAAGAATAAAACACCTACAAAAATCCCATGTCTAAAGCAATACGGGTATCAGCTGACCTGCGATCCTTGAGCCTGAGGATCCCCGAGCAACACATTGCACGTGCGTGGGGACGGTCACGTGACGAGTCCTTACGCCTTTACCTTACTTAGACTACCTTGATATAATCATGGTATTTGGATCTTAGAATTGAAATCAGAGTTACAAACTGCACTAGAAACGGACAAAAGACGAACAAAGACATTTGCGGTCAACGGAGGTCAGTGACCTCCGATGACCTCTGAAAAGTTTGATCGACGTCGCAATATCTGCAAAAGTCACAACTGTCACCTAGAAACACCTTTGCATATGCTCCTGAACTACAAACACTCTGGAACTGCACATGTTTCAAGGATCGTTACTATGTTACGCCAGTTTCGCAAAACACGACCTTGAGAAACAGGTCATAGGTCATGGTTCATATTGCATAGAAGTTCGAAATTACCAGAGTACGTGTCAAATTGATGCACAAAAGGGTACTAAACATTTCATCGTGATCGGTCGATAGTTACGTGAGTTGTTTTTGAAAAACCGTGGGATCGGCATCCACCCCCTGCACTGGCGAGGGTCAAGTGTAAGAAACTTATGGCATCATTTTTTTAATCACTTTTTTTGACTTTTGTTAACCTGATACGAACAAATGAACACCTTTTACAAATTTGGGAGGCAAAACTGGTCTACGAACATGCCTTTTAATTATATTTATTCATTTCTAATTTTAAGTTCTTATGACGGCAAAATCGCGATTCTGGACGTGGTCGAGTCGAGGTCATTCAACTTGTTCTGGGAGGTCATCCTTTGACCTGCCAAAATGCATGTAATTAAATTACTCACATGACAGAAGATATGCTTGTTCTTTCCGTGATGCTCTATGCTGCTTAATTTGGCAGCTAACCCGCGCTTGACCGGTGTCTTATCCGAACTCGCATTGACCGTGGAAGGCAAATAGTGCCCCCTCGTTATCTCCGGAATCGATAATCGTAGCGAGACGCGCAAGGCGGCGTTCGAAAGCGTTCATTGACACGCATCTCACGAATAAATTACACTTTTTATTTGAGGTTGCATATTAGGTCAAGGTCGGGTCAAGTTCAAAATCGATACATTTGAGCTTATGGACCATTCTTTCCATCTAGAGCCTTTGATTGCAACCATGATCACCCATAGTGCCCCCCACCCCCCAAATGTATTATACACATCCAGCATTAGCAAAAAGGATATTTTTTGTAAAGGTCAAGGTTAGGTCACAACAAAATTTATATCTGAATTAGATTTTCGAAAGTCATGCGACACATGTCTTATGGTCTGTTTTATACGTATAAATCGATAATGATAATCACTGCACTATCTGAGCTCATTTAATTGAAGTTAGTGTCAAGCTGAGGTCAAATTCAAGTCAAATGAAGCAAATTTTTTGATTGATAAATATTAACAAAAAAGGCATGTTTTTATACCATTTTAAAATCAGAAGTACATGGCTGACATGTAATTGTCTTTATGTTGTCAAAAAGGCAAAAAACGCAACTTCTAAGTATTACGTAATCAGCTAACATTATGCCTGTTTACATCGCACTAAATATATTCCGCGGAAAATTTTCCAGAATCGCGGAAAGGCCATAATTTGATCTCGTCGTATAGGCGCAGCAAACGACACGCGAGCAGACACGCGTAAGAAAGTAGATCGGAATAACTATACCCAAAATCTAGGGAAATTACGGCCGAAAATGTACAAAGAATATCCGTGGCAAATTTTCCGCGGAATATATTTAGTGCGGTGTAAACACGCCTAATCTTAGGTAATCTTGGCAAAAAATTGTGTTCTTTATTTGAAAATTGGTATTTATATTGTTGTAACAGTTTGTTTTTATATCAATCTATAGTGTTTTATATTTTTTTGCAAAAAAAAAATCGGTCAAAAATTTAAATGTCAAAATATGGAGACATTTGAGCTTTTTAACATTTTTTTCTGTCTAAATTAGTTTCATTTTAGTTTATCTTTTTAATTTCTCTCTTTTCCCAGTTGTTAAAAGTTTGTGTGACTGTATTGCTAAATTCGCGCATAGGTCATTGTGCTTGAATGGATGCTCACTTAACAAGGTGGTGTGTATTCTTTGAAATTTTGACTATTTGTTGCTTGATCACTACTCTTTCACATATATTCCGATGTTTGGTATGACGCGTTTTGTTTTTATTACAACATGCATTCTTCTGCTTAGCTTAAAAATAGTGATATTGATGAAAACTGACCATATTTAGCTAGGTTTGTTCGGATGTTGCGCATTTCAATTTTCTATCATTGGCTTTTAATGATAGATCACAACAAATTGACATAACCTCAGGTCATCGATATACAAAACCGAGATGATTGAGCTATAGATGCATTTGTCATTATTACACACTGTGAGTTTCAAACTATTTGGCAAACCTCTGTGGCGTTGGCATGATGTCAAACTTTCAAAAACGTGACTTGAGTTCAGGTTATTTAACCAGTGAGTTACTATGGGCTATTTATACCCTCTCCCGTTATTTGACAATATCTCCTAAACATACAAAAATACCGTCACCAAACTTATGATACCTTATTTCACATTGATTTGACACATGCTGCCATAAGAAAAAGACGAGGCTAGTATAGGACAACCAGTAATGACGTCAGAGTGACGTCATGTTCTGCGTTTTTAGTTGAAAAATAAGGTTTTTCAGGAAACGCTCTCAAAGGTACAGCTTCAAAAATAAACTCAATTGATATATACAAAGTTACAAATAATATACTCAGCTATTTTGACGCTAAAAAATACTCATCTATCAAACTGCAATCTAAGATTTGCAAAAATCCGAGACTAACAAGTTCAAAATGTTAAGAAATTCAAAGACATTATTTTGAGTTTTTTACAACTTTTTTCTTCAAAAGGGAATCCGAATTTTCAAAAAAGCGGAATGCTTAAGTTTGAAAAGAGTCTAAAACATATGTGTGGCAGGTTTGAAGTAGATATCTTTAAAAAATACTGACTTACAATCTTTCAAAGCCAAAACTCGACCACCATTACAACAAAACTATGCATACAAATTGCATTTCTGTGTTTTGCTTTTTACTTCTATTTGTATGGAAAAATTAATGTTTTAAAGCCATTTTTTGCGTTCTAGTCGAGTAAAAATATTATACACACTTGTTACAACTCCTAATAACCGTAATCTGCAGTTTGACCTCGTGACCTTGGATGACCTTGACCTGAACCAAGGTCAAAAACAGCTTAGAATGGTAATTCGATGTGTTAGATGCACGAATCATGCCAATTTATCAACTTATTATGCGTTCAATATCACATTTTTGCGCGACGATTTCATCCACCGAACTTTGATGACAAGGTCAAACATTTGTTATTTGCTGTGACCTGTGACGTCATCGGTGACCCCAAGGTTATTAAAACTAAGTTTCTTCAGCAAATTTGAAAGGGCTATCGAATGCCTCTTACATTTTTTAATCGGTCCAGTAGTTCCAGAGATAAGAGGGGGGCTATAAATAGCCCCCCCCCCCGAGTAACTCGTGTTTTGAAATATACCCCAGTAACGCGCGGGTTAATTTGACCTGACGACGTGACATTGCAGGTTAGAAGGTAAAAAACTTTTACAAATTGTGCGTAATTAATGTCCAAAAAGTTGTGCGAAATTTGGCGGCACTGTGCGCCGCGGTTTGTCCGATACTCCTATGAAACCTTAGGTGGCGGGTGGATATATCCGCCGCTCCCGTCGGTGCGTGGGTTAATTCTGTGTCATTTTTTATTTTAAGAACCATTGAAAAGCATGAGGCAAATTTTATTTTCTCTTTTTATTATTATCATGCTCAATAACTACAGCAACCAACTTATTAAACAACTAACCTCCTTCTCCCCTACATTCTGCTCTGAAGCTACACAGCAGGGGCATTCCATGACAGATTGTCCAAAACAATCTTGAATTAACACTCAAATCATCATATTCCAATAAAACTGTATCTCAGGGGTAATCTAAGCCGTACATTTAAGCTGTGACATTTCAGCCTCGTCCGTCAAACTGTTTTTGAATTTTAGCCTCAGGCATTATTCGATTTTGCTCAAACCTTTAATTGTCAGCGGGCGATATCTCCCATCTAAACTATGTGAGTCATATAAACCTACATATGATAAGAATCACCACAAACCATAGATTAATGTGATATATCATTTTGTTTTTAATTTAAATTTGTAAACGCAACTTCACTTAGAATCACGTTTGTATAATGTTGCCTCTTCAAATTATGCCTTTTTTGCCAGGATTGACTTAAATATAAGCCTTCGATGGTAAAAATATTGGAGATATACTATTTCTCTAAATATTTTATTTGTATTTTTGTATTAAAAAAAAGCACGCCTTTGGTTATAATTGTCCACGTTATTATGTTATGTCCACGTTATTATGTTACGTAATTATGTTAGATAGCTTAACTGAACAGCATTATATTTGCCTCGTCAGCCTGAATTTGATGATACATAACATGACCCCTGCAGGCCGTTACTTGACTTTTTTATGTATTTTTTTAACATAAATTGTGTATTAAAATAACAGCACAGTGGTGGGATATGCAGACAGAAAAGAAAAAAACAGAAGTCATACAGGCAGCTTCCTACATCACCCACTGTGTTTTCAACAATCTCATTCACACGCACCTCACATAACATTTGTGATGGCTACAATAGGCTTGGTATGCGGTAGCACCCTTCTGCACCTACTAAACACTTCAACCTTTCAGTCATTAATACGTTCCTCAGTTCTCGCACACCACAACAAACGTCTACAATTGCCGTGGCCCGCGACGATCAAAGAACTGGATCAATGGCTCCCACTTCTTCGAAAAAACTAATAATTTACTGTCCGTAGAAGCTGCGAGTCATTCAGTTTTTAAGTCTTCCCTAATTCTAGAAAAGAAACACTCAATACTTAAATCTTTTCTGCGCTGAATTTTCATATTTCCCTATAATAATTGCATGCCTCCAGAGTCAGCATTACTTGACTTTAAGGTCACGTGACATGAGGTCACCCGGTGCAGTTAATGTCAGATCGACCAAAAACATAACACTCTGTGTATTATAGTTCGATGACAAATATGTTTATTAGGTCGTGTGGGCCGTGGATTCACGCTGTTAAATTGTCTGCCACATCTGTTGAATGCTTTTCGAGTTATAGCCATAGGCATCATTTCGATGTTGCATAAACATCTTTTTTTTCAATATCCGAAATATCCCATCTAAATAAAATGAATTATATAAACCTATATATCATAACAATCATCATATCTTATAGATTAGTGCGAAGTTACTTGTTTTAAATGAAATGTTTTTGAAATTGTAAAACGCAATCTTAACCCGCGCACGGACAAGGGGCGGATATCCGCCACGGACGTTTTTCAGTAGTAGCGGAAAACCAACGTCGCGTAGAGCCGCCAAATTTTGCCTAGATGTTTGAGCATCAATTACCCACACTTTCGCAACGTTTTGATTTCCTAACTTTTAAGGCCACGTCGTCAAGTCACATTAAATGACCTGACCTCAAGTAACGTTTTTGAAAGTTTGACATCATGCCGAAGCTACAGCAGTGAACCAAACAGTTTTAAACTCACATTGTGTGATGACTACAAATGTATCTGCAAATCATTTATCTCAGATTTCTCATATCCGTGACCTTAGGTCATGTCAATTTCGTGACCTCCCATTATAAGTATATGGAAAAATTTAAATGCGAACCAATCGAGCAAATCTAGCTAAATAATGGTCAACTTTCATCAATATCACTATTTCGGAGCCAAGCAGAAGAATGCATATCGTTAATTTTTTTCGTGACCTCTTTGAGGTCAAATCGAATGTTCCCAAAGGGCATATCGTTTTTGTACAATATCTCATCTTCTACGGGGGCTAGAGTGACAGGGTTTTCACCATTCTGTTTCTCTTATCGACCTTTATCAAGTGGTATAAAAGTTGACTTGACTTGACATGACGTCATGTCAGGTTATTTTTATAGTTGACCTAACCAGGTCATCTGATACATAATTCGATGCGCCGTAATGAGAGAAACACCATTATGGCAAAAACACTGCTCTAGCTTTTATACTTTAAAAGTTATAAGCAAAACACCTTTTACGGTAAAATAATATTTTCTACATTTGCTGACCTCTGGAGCCATAATTATTAAACCTATCTCAAATCTGAGAGGACGTGCAAAAATAGTGTTTCCAAAGGCATTTCAGTGTCTTTTGCGGAATGCTCCTAGCTATGTTAGTTACTTAGTTAGCCCGGATTATGTGACGCAATGCTCAATTTACTTGGAATTTGAGAAAATTTAACCTGTTTTGACCTCTGGTGACCTCAACCTTGACCTGATCAAAAGACGATCTGAGTGCTTTCTCTAGTACTTGTCACGACCTACCTAACGCCATTTTCCTATTATCGCTACGTTCCGTAGTTTTTTAGATCTCTGGGTGGCGGTTATCCACCCCCCCCGTCCGTTATAAGATGGCTCAGACACCCGTCCGTGCGCGGTTTAAGTAAAATAGTGTTTTTTTGTGACGTTGAGATCAAGAAGCATCCTGCAGGGGTCATTTTATGTATCATTGAATACACCTCGATGAGGCAAATATGATGCTGTTAAGTTAAGCTCTTTTTCCCTAATGCTGTTAACCCTATTCCTGGAGGGATGAAAAGTATACGAATCTGTCGGGGGGGGGCTTATTCGGCCCCCTTTCCAGATCTCCGCTGCCATAAAAGCTAAATCATGAAACTGCGTGTGTGACTAAGTTTGACAATAACTCTATTTTGTCAATTTTTGGTGACCTTTTTCATTATCTTCAAGGTCAAATGAGCGTCATCAAAAAATATTTTGGTTCAAAACATGATATTTCAGGAAACCTTGCCAATTATCTCTGAACTTATGGAAGCTAGGAGGAACCGAAAAATCCACTGTAAAGCGTTTTCAATTGTCTTCACTCGTAAGGCCATCAACAATGACCTCAGGTCAATAGGTTTTGACTGAGAGGTCAACAAATGTTAAAACCTGTTTTTTCAGCAAATGGTTTGTTCGTTAATACTATTTACATAATGTAGTATTACAGCACTTATTTTGTAACCCATCGTGTTTTCATCATTGTTACAGTTCGAATCATATCAAAACTTTGTCAAATCAAAAATTTGACCCCGGGACAAGGTCAAGGTCAAGATCAGGTGACCGTAAGTCCGATCAAAAGACGCGTATTGACGAGACAAACATTTTGAGACCATTTGTGAGTCTCTATGATGTTCTGTCACGAGTTATTGATACAAAGGTGTTGGTGACCTTGAATGACCTTTCAAAAAATCAATGACTAAAAAAATAATCCTTTTCATCAAGAAGGGCCTAAGATGACATGACACTGAAATAATTGGATTGATGCAATGTATTTAATCTCGTTTTCAATTTTCACCATATACTTATATTGGAAGGTTAGGCATTTGTATCCGTATATTACTATCAAATATTTAGATATCACCCGTGTGATCACTTCTATTACACTTATTATGCATTCCCCTATCATACACCGTATTTTAAACGCAAAATAAAATCATTGTAAAAAAACGGTTAAAAATAAAAAAAATCGAGATAGCCATCTGGAAGAACAATCAATTCTTACCGATGTTCTGTTTTGCTAAACACTTCTCTTTAACACACAACTCTCCATGATTGGCTTAAACCATGCAAAGATTTGGTGTCAAAACGGGCCGCAACACGCCCCCTAAAACTGTCCTGGACCCCTCCTATTAATTCAATTTGGAAAAAAGTACACCATTCGATGCGCAATGAAATGTTAGGAAAAGCCAGCAAGATTGAAGATTCTGAGTAGAGTTATGAATGACCCGTACGCGAAAAAACTCAAGGGGGGCCGATTCGCCCCCCCGACAGTAATAGGGTTAAGTTATTTGTACTTGTACGTGCAAAGTTATTATCTAATACGAGCTGGTGATGATTATTTTCTCAAATTGTGCAATACAAATACAATATTTACAGAAAATGACCATCTCCATTTTTTCACTATCGTAGGCTTATATATTGAAGTCAATGCTGGCAAGGTAAAACATCATATTTGTTGGTGACAACATAATAAAAAACGAAATTTTACCTAAAATCGCGTTTTAAAATTTCAAAATTTCAGAAATTATACAATTTTTTATATAACATGAATCTATGGCGAATTAGGATCATTATGATATTTGGGTTTAAATGACTTCCATAATTTTATGGGAGATATCACCCGCTGAAAATTTAACGTTTGATCCAAATCGAATAATGCCTGAGGCTATAACTATAAATTATTTGACGGATGGGACTGAAAATTTCACAGCGTGAATCTACGGCCCAGATTACCCCCAAAACGAAATTAAATCGATATCTGAAATGTAGAGTGCTATGGTTTGATCGAACTGTCATGGAATGCCCTAGCTGTTATGCGGGTCTACCTACTCTGCTCTCTGGGTGACCCGTTCTGACCTCTCCAGAGTCACCATGCCGTTGACTCTGCGTCTCACGCTGCTGGCCGCCGTCGTCATCACCGCCTCCGCCAGCTGCCTGTCTTCTGACTGGAAACAGTTCAGAGACATGTGCTACTGGGGGTCCGACTTCACCCTTTACTGGTCAGATGCAAAGAAAATATGTGCATCGATATTCCCGGGCTCAGACATGGTATCGATCCACGATATCGACGTTGACGCCTTCATCGCTGAGGACGTTATGGATGGTTCTCAAGCCTGGCTCGGCCTGAGTCGGGCGAACACCACAGCCTCCTGGACCTGGACTGACGGATCGCCGTATAACTTCACCAACTGGTTCGCTAACGACCCGGACTATAGTAGTAGCGGGATCCACGCTATCACCAACTATATCAACGATGGCGCGTGGTTGGCGCGATTAAATAATGATTACTACTACTTCATGTGTCAGATTGCTGCGTCATGAACGATGGTATCCGACATCTGAGACCTGCATCAGACGTGTGACTCATTCGGCCCGGATCTAACCCTCTGTGTGCATTGCATTTTTACCGTCAAATTTGTGGCCATTTTCTGCTCTTGTTCAATAAATAAATATTTTTGGGTTTCACGGTTTTTGAAGTTAGAAGTAGAGCAAAGGAACTATAGATCTACGTTTTGCGGCTATCCCCATGGCCAGCCGAACCCCACGGCTAATGGGATGGGCTGGACTGGAAAATCTCTAGAGTCTAGATCATGGCTATGGCTACGGCTCTGGCTGCATAGACTACATGGGATTGTCTTTATTTTGTTTTTGCATCAATCTTTTCAAACATAGAATACAAAAAACAATCAAGGTAAAAAGAAGCTTTGACATGTTGCCAAAACAGTAGACTGAAAATAACTAGTAAAGCATGCATGGCATGAAACAGACGGAGCGAGTTATTGAATTTGTGTCCGGCAACTGATAGGCAAAAGCATTGTTGTTTGTTGCAATATTAAAACAACACTTACCTGCACCTTTCTGTGGCATTTTGTTACTTTTTATTTCTGATTCCTCAACCTGTGAAGGTGAATCCGAAAGTCAAAGCACGTGCTTATTCATTCGGCTGGTATTGGTTTTGTGTTTATTTATGAGATGATGACAGTTTCTGTTGTTGTGTCAAATATTTTCACGTATCCTATAACCATGTGTTATGTTTACGATACAATTGTAAGTGTATAATTTTGCATAATCAGTGCAGTGAAACGGGAGTTATCCCTGAAACCCACGCATTCGAGCAATCAAGCAAGCAAGCAAGGATGCAAGATGAAGACGGATTTTGGTCCATCTGTAAGACTACGTTCGTTAGACCGCTTCGCGGTCTCACTCACTCCGTCTGAAACACATAATGTGAATTTACATAAATCCTCAATGCTGGCCAACGGCCAGCCATTGACATTTAGGAGTGACTGTGGCTGGCTGTGGCTGTGATGCCATGGCTGTGGGGCGGCTAGGCCAAGGCAAAGTTCAGCTCTAGAAACTGATGAACTCTAAAAGTATCGGAATGGATGATATGGCTGTTTTACCAACGTAGTGCAATCTTGTGTCTGTAACTTAACCGATATGAACATCAGCAACACGATCACAGTAAATGTTCTAACAAGTAGTCTATTGAATCAGGCCCAAAACCAGAATGAGGTTCTAAAGTGTGCACTGTGCACAGTGCTCAATCTGAATCTTACTGTTTTTATAAATCCCATGCTTAGTATAAATCCCATGCTTAGTATGGCGTTATCTTTGTTAGGTAAGAAATTATTCACGATAAATATTTTTGCTTTCAAAATCAGCTTTTTTTTTACTTTAATGACCTCTTAGAGCCTAAACTATTGATCCTGAGGTCAATTTTGAGGACATAATTGCGATTGCAAATTTAATTGGCTAGCGGTTGTCTTAACGTTTCTTTCTAGATAGCATAGTTTCCGAGATATTTAGGGGTTTCTGGAGCAATGTCCTAAAACTTGAAAATCTTGACCTTCGATGACCTCTTGGTGACCTGAGTTTTTACAGTGAGCGAAAAAAGTCGTGAAACAGGTTTCGAAATGATTTTTGATAAACGGTTTTTAATAGTGTCTTTTTTGGGTCTACGTGCCATGGAGCCAGTTAGAGGGGGGGGGTGTGTGTTTAAAACATCCCCCAAGTCGGGCGAATGAAAT
Organism: Semibalanus balanoides; assembly: GCA_014673585.1. NCBI lineage: Eukaryota > Metazoa > Arthropoda > Thecostraca > Balanomorpha > Balanidae > Semibalanus > Semibalanus balanoides. The sequence continues at coordinate 16,827 of VOPJ01002065.1, forward strand.
GCAAAGGCTAACTAATTTGCGATAAATGTTTTGACCCGGCAGTCACTGGGGTATCTTCTGTAACACGAGTCACTGGGGGGTGGGGCTTTCTTAGCCCCCCTTGTATCTTCGGAACCAATTAGACGAACGAGCTGAATCAAACGGCAATCGATAGCTTAGGAAAGTTCATCGACGAAAAATGATTTATGTTGCCTTAGAGGTCAGAGGTCACGTCCAGAGACTATCACGGGTGCCCAAACCCCAAGCCCAGCCCAGCCGAAGCCCATGAACATCAAGCCCAGACCCAGACCAGAACCATTTAAATTCATAATATTGATACCCATGCCCATTAGGGCCCATTCAGATAAGGCAGATAATTATTTTCACAAAATTTGCAACCATTATCCTAGCATGTTGACTTTCATACTACAAACGATAAATAATATCAGGCACCTGTGTGTTGCTGTTGATTTGGATATATCGAACACTTTGCGGTCAACATTGTCATATTGGATCAGACTTAGGATCAGAAATGATTTAAAAATCGTACTGCTCTATTTCTTACCACGATTTATTGTAATTATATAATTGCCAACGTCTATTGTTTGAGTGTTCTATATCATTTAAAGAACATATTTACCGGGTTAGACATCTGGTTGACAAGTAAAAAAGAACGCTAAGTGACATTGTTATAAAATTGTCTAAACCATGCCCACCCAGTATCCATGAAAAATAAAAAATCGCATACCCAACCCAGAAAAAAACAACAGAATAATTGAGTGGACACCCATGGGTGCATCCAGCCCATGATAGTCCCTGATTACGTCACAGGTCAGGTCAAAGGTCAAAATATAGTCGTTCTAGTTTACATCTAGTTTATAGGCCATATTTTCCATTCAAATCATTTGGTTGCAACCATGGTAACCCAGAGTGCTCTCAAAGGTATGACACACATCCAGAAACAGCTAATTAGTGATTTTGGGCAAAATGTCAAGATCAAAGTCAGGTCACATAAGGTCACTATGCCCAAAAATTATACAAAATTCATGCAACACATGATTAACATACTATTTTACGTGTAGAAATATAAATTGAGACTCATTGTTCCACCTGACCTAATGTACGTGAATTAAAGTCAAAGTAATGGTCAAGTTAATGTCACAAGACGTAAATTTTTGAAATTGAATAAAATAATTAATCAATATATTTTTATCTAAACCGGTTTTGCCTCAGAAATACTGTGCTGCTCTTTATTTGTCTGTATCTGTTCAAAAAAGGACAACAAATGGAATTTCAAAATTTGACGTCACGAGTTACCCATACCTTGATGTCATCATTGAATCAAAAATACAGATATCATTTTGAAATTTGGTATAGTGGTTGGATGTTTATAGTTATTTTACATATATTCCG
>VOPJ01002066.1:0-18218 GCA_014673585.1 Semibalanus balanoides
TGCATACATTCTCCGAACCAAACCTGTTCAGCTAAGGTCAGTCAGCCTGGGAGCTGGGCGTTATCGGAGCTTAGGCAGCTAAGTCGCAGCTGAAGCATGCCAGCCGCCATGTACGCCGCCGCGAGCTGCGCTGAGCAACAGCCTTGGCATGCAGCATTATTAACGACACATTTCCCCCCGGGAGCTAGAAATGATAATTCACATCGGGAAGCGAGAAGAGTGATGGGGCACGAAGTCCGGCTGAAACTAACCATTAAACGTGCGGAATCCGGTACGCTTTAGGACTGTTACTCAGTAGGTATTGCGGATTCTGCATCAAGTCGTCCGTACACACAGCTGGCAGATATAGGTCGCCTTTTGTCTGTGAACGGCGGCTGGTCAGAATACAGTTCAGAGCTGCTCACTAGCTGACGGGACCCGGAACATTCCGTCACAAGTTCATCCCGACATGCCACATTACCGTCATATCCCAGATTTATGGCCAAAAGTACCCACCAGACAGGGCATCTGGCCTATAAATAACCATGTGCATTCACATTTTTGTCAGATTTACGAAATGCCGGCCAATGGAGAGAAGCATCAAGCCCAGTGAACCTGCTGGTGGTACGGAGCCAGGAGAGAAGCATCCAGCCCGGTGAACCTGCTGGCGGTATACGGAGCCAGGCCTGACTAATCGACTTTCCGTGATTTACTACAGACGTGGGAGTTCCCGAATGGCGACTCATTAGTACATATGTATAAGTATTACTACAAGTATTAGGCGTTCTATATATACTAGTATATATAGTATAATAATATAGTAATGATATACTTATATAGTAGTATATATATTATATATTATATAGGTATATATTATATATATTATAATACTGTCCGCACTGCGACAAAACACATCACCCACCTGCGGTGTGAACAGAGGAGGACTGGAAACGTAGGAATGGTGTTTGGAGGTTGACGTAAACTTCCGACTGCTACCGGCTGCTCAGATTGCTCATGCTGACGCAAATTATTGGCCGCAAACGCTACTGCGGTGGGAAACGTCTGGTCTTCATTTTTTCGAGACACTTTTGCCCAGGTTGGGGTTGGAGTGAGTCGGAGCACTGACACAAACACACACTCAGTGTTGGATTTCTGGCCGTTTTCTGGTCCGGTGTTTTGCTCTCTTCAGTGAGTTACTCCCGTTTTGGCCTCATCCTTTCGGGTTCAGCAAATGCTGCCGAAGTAAACACCAGTTGAGATGCAAACTTTGTTCACAAATGAGTTATATTCTGAACTCCAGAAAAGTAATATTCTGGACTACAGAATATAAGCGCGTATATTTAGTACTTATTGCTCGGAATTATGTATTATATTTCATAATCTAGGTATATTCTAGAGTCCAGAATAATACTCAGTTGTACATTAAGTTTGCACCTCCACGGGGGAATGCGGCGGCAGCATGACCCGGGGATTAGCTTGACCCGAAGGGCTGAGGCCGAGACGGAGGGTAACTCATTGAAAGAGAGTAAAGTACGGGAACGCAGAGCGGCCAGAAATCCAATGCTGCACACACTATCACACTTCAACAGCATTGAGTAGCTACTGAGCGACATGGCCAGGTTGCAAAGAGTGCGGTGTTGATTGATTGGTTGTTTTTCTTTGTAGACGCCATATCGGTCAGTGCCGACAATTAGCGTCCCAGAGTGTTCTCAGAGTGGAGTGGAGTGCCGGGCACGGCAGACAGAGACAGCACGCCGCACACAGCTGTGCTCCGTCACAAACCGCCGGCGGCGTGCACAGTATCACAGTATCACAGCGGATACTGTGCCGGATACTGTTACTGTGCTGGTGCGGCACAGTATCCATCAGGACACTCAGGGACGCAGGCAGGGGCGCGCTCAGGACGACATTCGGCACCCTCAACGAAAGGGTGCAACGGAAATGCGGCATTTAAGGGAATGCAAAACATTTCTTCACTTCCCATGAGCTCGGAATATTTTGATTCAAGAGACTGAGCCATATTGCAAATTGGACTAGTAATGTAACGTAAAATAAGACACTTTCTAGGCTGTTTGGTCAGAATTTCAGAAATTCGTGAAAATCAAAACCTCGTTGGTATTCCCTGATAACCCCTTTGCTTAACATTAATTGTGTACCTTAGTCTCAGCAATCAGGTGGTTTTGCATCAATCAGTCTCATCATCTCATCATAAGCTTGGCTAGGAAAATTATTTTCTATATTATTATTAACCTCATCCCTGCCAAAAATTCTGATTGATGCCCAATTGGGCAGCACTCGGGTTTGCCCGACCAATAGGTTGGGTTAGCCCAGGCTGTAAGTTTGGTCATGCCTGGCGTATAAAACACATACGCCATGCAGGACCAAAGTTACAGCCTGGGCTGCCTGATCAGGCAACCCGAGCGAAGCCCGAGCTGAAACGGATCAATTTTTGGGCATTTTATTTGTATTTTTTTTATAACTGAGCAGTAGCCTCAGCCTTATCAGGGGCGGATCCAGGGGGCAACGGGGCTGGTAGCCCCCCTCAATGGAAATTGACGCCCCTGCGCCGAATGCGCAGGGGCACTAGTTTTGCGCCGGAGGCGCAATCTGGGCGCCGCCCAAACCCATGGAGAGCGTCCCCAAACCCATGGAGGGCGCCCCCAAACCCATGGAGGGCGCCCCAAACCCATAGAGGGCGCCCCCAAACACATAGAGTGCACCCAAAAACTCATTGAGGGCGCTCCCAAGCCCATGGAAAGTGCCCCCAAACCCATAGAGAGCGCCCCAAACCCAAAAAGGGCGCCCCAAGCCGATAGAGGACGCCAAAAAACCCATGTAGTGCGCCACAAACCCATAGAGAGTGCCCCAAAACCGATAGAGGACGCTCCAAACCCATGGAGGGCGCCCCAAAACCATGGAAGGCGCCCCCAATTCCGGGAAGTGCACCCTGGTGCCCAAAAGGCATCCCGAACGTCAGAACTTCAGAAGGGTCTTTGCAGCATGCAGTTAAAATCCAGCTATCCACAATTAGTTATTTTAGTTATTTTCCATAATTAGTTATTTTTGCGCGACACTCCAATGTTTCCATAAACTTGCCGCACCTCATGACCAATGGCCATGGCCACTTATTAATCCAGGCCCCAGGGGACCCCTCCCTCTTCCACAGGAACATGGGGAGCGTTTAATGCAAGTATGCCCCCGCACGTTCCTGCAGTATCTGTAAAAAGCGTTAGTTAGACCGCGCCCAGCGGGGGGGGGGGATTTGGCCTTCCCGGATTTTCGAAATAACTTTAACAATGAACACTATATAAAATATATCGAAGTGAAACTTTTAGTACCTTATGTTGAATTCATTTTACTTTATACCATATCTCTATGAAATCGATATAGAGAGGGCGGATCCAGGGGGACGAAAGGGGTCATGCCCCCCAAAGCTTCTGAAACTATGATTTGCCCCGCCTCCTCCTTAATAAAAATATGGTCGGCCTCTGACAATTTATCGTAAAAATTGCCTTTGCAGCAGTAAAAAAGATCCAGCTATCCACACACAGTCAAAACGGAACATGTTGAGCCACTTCGCAGCATGACACCAAGTTTCGCAATTGCTTATACAAATATCAAAAATGGAAAAATTAATTGCATTGATTGTCTGGGTAGACGCTCTCCCTGGTGGTAATTGCTGGACCCAGGTGCCAATATCATACAGAGATATTGTGCAACCTGGAAATAAGGGGTTACCTGAGGCTTGGCTCCACTCACGGTCTCGTTTCAATGTAAAATGCTTATTTTCCACGACCTAAAATCAAAATTTCCACGCCGCTTCGCAGCGTCACATCAGTGACCATCGTCATAATGAACCCATCGTCATCGTTTTTGGTTCGTCATAACGCTGAATTGAATGAATAGTATTTTTAGCTTCTCATCCTTTACAAGGCCCACCTTATCCTCTGCACCGCCTATATTTGTGGGGTTTATCAGGCAAACCCGTAAAAAATTTGCACCTTTTTGCGGTGCAAAATAACATTTACATAGAATATGATAGGAAAATCCACATTTACAATGCTGAAGGGGTTTAAATACACCCAGAAAGTGGGAGTACATCTTTTTCGCCATTTAACCCTCGCCCGGGTAGGGGGGGGGGGGGTGGATGCCACCTCTCTCGGTTTTTCCCAAATAACTCACGTAGTTTGCAAACCGATCGCGATGAAACTTTCAGTACCCTACTTTTGAACGATTTGACACATACTCTGAAAATTTAGAACTTCCAATTTTCATGACCCGTGACCTATGACCTGTTTTTAAAGGTCATGTCAGGCGAAACTTGCGTCCCGTAGTATCGATCCTTGTTACATGTTTAGTTTCCGAGTGTTTGGCGTTCAGGAGCAAATGCAAAGTTGTTTCCAGGTGACAGGTGTATCTTCTGCTGAGAATGTGACCTCGATTGACCTTTTCTGAGGTCAACCGAGGTCACTGACCTCCGATGACCTCTGATGACTTGTAGGGCTTTTGGCCGTTTTTAAGACAGTTTTTGACGCTGATTTCAAATATTGGAGCCATTTGACATAGCTATATGTTTCACTGGGGCATGCGCTTACAAAGGTCAACCGAGGTCACTGACCTCGGATGACCTGACATGACCTTTTTAATTTGGCATTTTTAGGTAATTTCGTGACGCCGATTTCAAATTTGGCATGTATTAAGCATAACAAGATGTTCCTTTACCATTTTTGCTCGATCAGTATTCAATTTTCACACATTTACTATTTGTGATATTTTGGTCTTTGACATGACCTTAGAGGCCACCTATTGACCCAGGACCTTAGTCATAAGTCAATGGCTTTCTCTCGTCACAAGCAACACGCTCGTTTTCGAATCGAAACTCTAGCTCAATTAGGGGCGAAACGTCAGGGGGTCGTACCCCCTACCCGGACACGCAGTGAATTTGCCCTACCCTGACGGCCTGCTATACCTCCCGCGCTCAACAACGTTTTAGAAATACTCCACTGGATTTGGCCCCTTCACCCAAAACCAACGGCTGGATCCACTCATGCACCTATGGATATAGTACGTTGGAAATAATGACGTTTTATTGATGTTATGGCATACCATTTTTGGTATTAAAACGATAAATGTTTGAGGAATCGTACAACATCGGGTTTTAATACAAATCACAAATTTTAAACGTCAAAAGAAAGAAAATTACATTTTCCTAAAAATGGCCATCTCATATCTGCGTAATTTTTGGTTTTGACCCCCAAAACTAAACAAAGTCGCTTTTCTTCGGGAAAAAATATACGGCCCCTCAGGTGACATAAGAGCCCCTCATGCCCCTCAGCTCCTCAGGTGCCCTGAACCTGCAGCCCCCTCAATGAAATCCTCGGATCACCCTGAGGCCTTATGACACAATAAACGTACATCATGAAGCACTCATCAGCCAATCATAGTGATGTATTCTGGTCGGGCATGCCCAATTTCAGCCCGATTATAATTGTTGGACTCAACTAGGGCCTGCTCAAGTTGGTTAGCTGCCCAGGCGAAAACCGAGTTGAACCCAATAAGAGAAACTCGTAAGTTGGGCAAACCGGGCTATGCCCATGTTAGCCCAAGTTGCCTGATCAATTGTTGGTTGGGATGGTCTTACTTTACAAATGTAACAATACATATGAATTAATACATGCATATTATATAGATAGATAGAGATACATAGATAAAGAAGCATGGACAGAAATATTACAATATCTTTTAAATCAGAATAAATTGAGAGCCTTGACATAAACAAGCTAAAAACGCTAGCGCCGGATATTTGCAGTCTTATATTTCCTTTGATCGGCCCACAAACAGCCGTCAGCGAGCGACGACAGTCTGTTTGCGCGCCTCCACTGGCCGGCTTCGATCAGGTCGTGAGGTAAGAGGCCCATTAGGTGTCGCGTGACTGACCGGCTCAGCTGCGGGGCTGTCGCTAACAACGGCTTGGGACGTGCCAAAAAACGCACTCTTCTGTCCGAGCTACCCACGGCGAAATCCTCCGAGTCAGTTGAGGTCGTCCGCTCAGGCTCCGCTGGAGCTGAGCTGAGTCTCACTTCAGCACGTATAGACGACAAGCTGCAGTGAAAGGCAGCGGACCAAGCACGACCCACACAACAGCACGACTGGCTCCCGCCGGTCCTCCTCCACTGTCCTGTCTGTCTCCACCACTGAACTGTCTCCACCCGTCCGGCCGGGCGGCACACATACGCGCACCAATCGTCCCGACTGTCTCCGGCGCCGTCTGGACAGTGTTCTTGCGTCAACTGTGAACAGTGTGACGTCATACCCGGCTCTGTGACGTCACGTCAACTGGACTCGCGCCATTCAAGGCCGGCACGCGGCGCGACCGTCAACTGGGGGCGGTGCGGGTCCCGCTCTGGCCGGGACGCGGACCGTCAACTGGGGGCGGTGCGGGTCCCGCTCTGGCCGGGATCGCGGACCGTCAACTGGGGGCGGTGCGGGTTTCGCCCGCTCTGCCGGGACCGGGACGCGACCGTCAACTGGGGGCGGTGCGGGTCCCGCTCTGGCCGGGACGCGGACCGTCAACTGGGGGCGGTGCGGGTCCCGCTCTGGCCGGGACGGGACGCGACCGTCAACTGGGGGGCGGTGCGGGTCCCGCTCTGGCCGGGACGCGGACCGTCAACTGGGGGCGGTGCGGGTCCCGTCTGGCCGGGACGCGGACCGTCAACCTGGGGGGCGGTGCGGGTCCCGCTCTGGCGCGGGACGCGGACCGTCAACTGGGGGGCCGGTGCGGGTCCCGCTCCTGGCCGGGGACGCGGAACCGTCAACTGGGGGGCGTGCGGGTCGCCGCTCTGGGCCGGGACGGGACGCGAACCGTCAACTGTGGGGCGGTGCGGGTCCGCTCTGGCCGGGACCGCGGACCGTCAACTGGGGGGGCGGTGCGGGTCCCCGCTCTGGCCGGGACGGGACGCGGACCGTCAACTGGGGGCGGTGCGGGTCCCGCTTCTGGCCGGGACGCGGACGCGTCAACTGGGGGGCGGTGCGGGTCCCGCTCTGGTCCGGGACGCGGACCGTCAACTGGGGGGCCGGTGGGTCCCGCTCTGGCCGGGACGCGGACGCGCTCATCGTCTGTCGTCTGCACACTGGTCACTGGTGCAGTGCATACTGCATACAGCATACAGGAGCGTAACGTACCCGCGCAGCCAGACGTATCAGCTGCATGGATACCAGGCACCTGAGGACGCGTCACAACATTGTTTTCCGCCATTCGAACGAAAAAGTTTTATGTTGAATTATTTTTCGCGTAATTTGGCCTAAGTGCAATATAATATCCTAATGGGCTTCTTGAAAAATATATATAAAATGTGGTAGACTTGTGATTATGCTATGCTTAGCGTTCACAAAAATGACACCAAAATATGGCAGGAACAGGTTCACTTAATCGATACGTTGCATCCAGTACATAAACGTTGGAACATGGGGGGGGGGCACGAAACTCCCTTTTGGACCACTTATACGAATGAAATGTTAACACAGTCAGAAATGAGTTGCATGGGTCCTTAACATGATTCTCTGTAAACGTTTCACGTTTTTTTTTAACTGTCTAAGTTAGGGATATTTTAAGTATGAACGATGTTCTTGACGGGGGTCGGGTTTATGGCCCCACTTAAAAGTCACTTTTTAAAATCCGTAACTTTAAAAAATAGGCAAGTTGAAAAGAGCGAAAGAGCAAAGGACAGAAAGAGCGCAATTATACAATATACATTGTAGGTATACAGGCAGGCGGATAAAGTTTCTCTCAAAACAATATCAAAGTTGTACTACCCCCACCCCAAGACACACACACGCACGCACGCACGCACGCACGCACGCACGCACGCACGCACGCACGCACACACAAACACACACAACACACACACACACACACACAACACACACAACACACACACACACACACACACGCACGCACACACAACACACACACACACACACACACACACGCACACACACACACACACACACACCTACACACACACACACACAAGCAGGGGCGCAGCCAAACCTTCGGCAAAGGGGGCACGGCATCCCTAGGGGCCCCTCAGCAAAGGGCCTTCCTCCGAGAAAACAATGTCGCGAAAAGCTATCGCCTCGGATTTAGGCAACTTTATTTTGCAGGGTCCCTAAATAGTCGCAAATGTAGCCGATTTTTGTGTGTGTGTGAAAGTCGGCCCAATAAGAGAGGGCACGGTTCCCTGTGCCTCCTTGGCTGCACACCACAAACACATTTCATGGCGTTTCTACGTTCCTGATCCAGGACCACGCCCTAGAGCAAGACGGCCCAGATGACAAAGCCGTTTGTAAAATGTCCCCGTGTCGCTGGAGGGAGGTTGAACATCCAAGCGGAGTAAACGTCCATCGAGCCAACTTTCAACAAACACGCCAGAATAAGCGCAGCGGAGAGGTCTCAAACTCAGCAATCTCAGAGGACTGAGTTTGGGCCAAACTGAGCCGAAATGCCAGCCAAACATTGTCCTCGATGTAAACAAGCGCGGGGTCTACAGACGTGTCTACGTCGTCAAGTCTCCAGAGACGCTGACGTTGAGAAGAGATTCTCGAGTCCGCCGGCCGTAGAGCCACCTCGTGGCCAGCAAAGCGTGAGAAACTGAGGCGTGACACGTGTTCCAGCCAGGTGCCCACCTGGCTGGAACACGTGTCACGCCTCAGCCAGCCAGGTGCCCACCGGATACCAGCGCCGCTTGCAACACCAGGCATTTCATCGGCAACTAACCGTCGCAGATGACTGATATCTGTGGCGACACACGTGCCACTGCACTATCACAGTGGACCGCACGTGTGGTGCATATGGGTCACGCAGCGGTGTGCACTGTCTTTCACTATCGGTGATGGACGGCCTGGAGCAGTGACGTCACATGGACGGCCTGGAGCAGTGACGTCACCGGTCGCTGGTTTGCATGCTGCTGTGTCTGTTGGTGGATCACCATTGGTAAGGTGGGCTGCAGCCGGGCGGCATTGGGCCTGTTCCCGTGGCGCCTCTAGGTGAGCTGCAGCCGGGCGGCATTGGGCCTGTTCCCGTGGCGCCTCTAACCTCCTCCGAGTTGCTCCGACTTGCTCCAGTCGTATCATTGTGCACAGATTGGAGCAACTTGGAGGAGGTTAGAGGAGGTCAGATGCGCCACGGGAACAGGTCCATTGTCGATCACCATGAGGCCGGGTACACTGACAGGCCAGCTGGTCACAGCGGGCTACACTGGACCGGCCCAGCTGGTCACAGCGGGCTACACTGACCGGCCAGCCTTTGTCACAGCGGGCTACACTGACTCGACCGCTGGTCACAGCGGCTAACACTGGACCGGCCAGCTGGTCACCAAGCGGCCACACTGAACCGGCAGCTGGTCATCGAGCGGGCTACACTGACCGTGCGCACTGGTTCACAGCGGCTACACTGACCGGCCAGCTGGTCACAGCGGGCTACACTGACCGGCCAGCTGGTCAGTCGGTGCTGATAACAATGTCAAATGGTCCGATGCTGCTTGTTCATTCACATGATATTCTGATTGTAGCAGCACGATGATCGATCATCGAATGATGCAGTGATGCAGCAAACGATATAAAGATTATCAAGCGATAGTCTTTCCGAACCATTTCCCATCCACAAATATTCAGATCATGGTTCTGAGCTATCTGGCCAATGATGTTGTTTTAGCCAGACAATGTTTGGGCGTCCGTAGTCTGTACCTATTCAAAACACGCCAGACACGTATGTAAAAAACTATCAAAGATGTTGGACAGCGATATAAGATGACTCAGACTTATAGGACGACGGTGATATATTTATCAGTCTTATATGGCAACAGTGCGGGGTGAGTGAGTCTTGTAAACGTACTTTTATTTATTTATCTTATATTTTTTGTCATCAAGGTTGGCCTTGTGCCATTTCCTGGAGAGGAATGCCGGGGAGGGGGTGAGGAGAGCCCGGGGTTGGACCACCCATGGGACTCCCTCCTCTCGGAGCCTGGGGATTTGATCCGGGAGGCTATCCCCGGAACCGGCACTACCGGGAATCGAACACGGGGCCGCCGCGTGGCAGTCCGAGGACATACCACGGAGCCACCGGCTCCCAATATGCGGATTACAGTTGTCCTGGAAATTACTTTTGGACAAGGACTGAAGGGAGCATCCTGGTCTACTGTAACACTACAGTGCACCATAATGCGTGTAACGGTGGTACATTTCCCAATCAAAATTACATATGAAACTTGCCAAATTGACTTCGAACACGGCGTAGATGGACAATCTAAATTCAGTTGATCCCCAGTGTGCTGAAGTAATTTTGAGCCAAATCTGAGATCCTTCCATAGATAGAAGCCGGCCTCCCCTGAGATAGAAACGATCTAACATCAGCGCTACACCAATGACACGGCCACATTAGGTTATCTTTTCTGGCAATGGAGCCGATGAAGAGAGATGAGATCTCGTGGGAAACAGACATGACAGGAAATAGCCCTCCTGAGATGTAGGACAAAGCAGCTTTTCGGACCGATTCTTTCATGCTACGCTCGCAGGACTTATGTTGAGCGTGATGGTGGCAGTTTCTCCAGTCCCGCTGCCCGCTTCCGGCGCCACTGGCTGATATATATACGCCTCATTAGTCGCCGAATAAACTCAGCGGGACCGGACGGTTTGCCACATACCACTGGTAGTCACAATGCGGCACATTTGTATACGGCCTGCACGCTAATAAAGTGACAGCTCCGTGTCATCGCTGGACTGACATAACCCAGACTGTGAAGTGACCAGCCGGCGGCGAGGATGGTGGCGTGGACCAAGGGGGAACACTCGGACACAAAGGGGCCAACAAGCCAGGCGGCGAGGATGGTGGCGTGGGCCAAGGGGGAACACTCGGACCAGCAAAGGGGCCAAACAAGCCAGGCGGCGAAGGATGGTGGCGTGGGCCAAGGGGGAACACTCGAACCACAAAGGGGCCAACAAGCTCAGGGCGGCGAGGATGGTGGCGTGGGCCAAGGGGGAACACTCGGACACAAAGGGGCCAACAAGCCAGGCGGCGAGGATGGTGGCTGCACGTCATCGCGTGAGACGTCAACAACACTCCTCTCTAGCGTGACTGTCTGAACGTCACTGTCACGGAACGTAGCTACATTGTTGACAGCCACTGTTTTTTGTATGATATATCGATAACCAAACAGAACCCGACAAACTCGTCTGTGTGCTTTAAATGTCAAACAGGTCATAGGTAGCTATAGGCATGCAGTGCAAAAAGTACCAGAATAAGTCGTGACATAACTCAAAATATCACAGCATTTTCACTCTATGAAAGAGGCTCACAGTAGTTGATCCTCACAAAGAGCATATTGTTAAAAGTAAGCACTGTCATGCAGCGGCGCGGCAAGGAGGGTGCTATGGGGGCTAAAGCACCCCGTCACGGTTCAGAGGGACTAATTTCGGGTCTGAAGGGGGCAGACTTGTAACTGACTCAGAGTTAAGTCATGACTCGAATCATATCATATCGGGTCTCTAAATTCTGCCAACCAACAGGATTGCGTGATCGGGTGGTGGGGTCAGGGCCTGTTGCGCAACAAGCTCTCCTTAGCGCGGGCCCTGACCTCGGAAATACATCCATACAAAACATTCGAACTAAATGTATATACAAAAGTTATACATTTTTGGATGAGTCAAGAGTCGAGCCGATTCAATTAAAAAATGGCACTTGAGTCAAGAGTCGAGTTGATTTAATTTGTTTGAAACAGCACTTGAGCCAACAGTCGAGTCAGTTCTTCGGTTGTTAGTCAGATTTGAGTCGACTCAAACAAATTTGAGTCAAATGCAACAGTGAAATAGCCAAGGGGTGGTACTGGGGCCACGTGCCTTCCCCTGAGCAAGCCAGTTTACACTATAAAAAATGCGATTTGTCTGACACACGGGTTACCCCGCTCGGTTAACATCAATAAAAATGAAACTTGTGATGAGCCAAATTGAGTCGACTAAATGTATATTTTTTAGTCGAGCCGATTCAATTTGATAAAACTGCACTCGAGTCAAGAGTTGAGTCGAATTAATTTGTATAAGCAGCACTTGAGTCAAGAGTCGAGTCGATTCATTTTTAAATGGCACTATAGAGTCAAGAGTTGAGTTAGTTCTTAGGCTGTTGAGTCAGAGTTGAGTCGACTCAAAAAAGTTTTAGTCCTTACAAGTCTGGGAAGAGGCCATCGTGGACTCAGAAAGGGCCCATTTCAGGCCTGATCAAACCCAATTTAGCCTAGAACTCAACAAATTAAAATATAACTAAGCAAGTTCATGTTGTTGTTTTTAGGGGGCATCAGCCAATGCCAGTGGGACCACTTCGGTTAGCTCCCCCTCCCCGTCGCAAAATCCTGGCTGCGCCCCTGGGCCCTGCTATTATGCCATGAACAGTGATTATGCTGTGTTAAGTTATGCTGTATTGCTGTAAGTCATGTTATGTCCTTGGCGTAACTCGGGTGCTCGCGCGGGTTCCGTCAATTACACCTTTTCTTAATGCGAGGCGGCACATGTTCAGCTCAATTCGGCATTTATCATTCTAAACGACAGCATGACATACTGTTTGACATCTCACATCGGCGTAACACACTCCCGCGGCAAAGGGCATTACAAATTGATAGTGCACGGTGCACTGTCAATGTTTAATGCCCTTTGCCGTGGGAATGTGTTACGCCGATGTGAGATGCATATATGTTAAACAGTAGGTACTAGGTATGTCCTGCGGTCGTTTTAAATGATAAATGCCGAATTGAGCTGAACAGATGCCGCCTCGCATTAAGAAAAGGTGTATTACCATGCAATATCGCTAAACAATGTTATCCATCATACCACTAGGCGTACCCAAGGGGGAAGGGGCAATTGCCCCCCCCTGAAGGCCCGTGCGTGCCCCCTTGGCCAATGGGTCCTCCTGGCCAATGGGCCCCTTTGGTCAATGGGCCCCTTTGGTCAATGGGCCCCCTTTGGAAATAGGGCCAGAAGGGCCCTATTTTTCTATAAAGACCACGCGAAGCGAAGCGTGGTCTTTAAAGTGTTTAGAGTACATCAGAGGCTCTTCAGAGGTTTTTGAGGTCAGAGCACCCTCTAAGGCGGCCAGAGTGCCACCTCAGGCGGCCAGAGTGTCTTCTCAGGTGGCAAGAGGGTCCCCTCAGGCGGTCAGAGTCATAGGCGTTCGAAGGGGGGGACAAAAGGGCGATTGCTTCCCTGAAGGTCTGTGCATGCCCCTTTGACCCATGTGCCCCCTTTGGAATAAGAGCCCGAAGGGCCCTATTTTCAATCTAAAGACCACGCAAAGCGTGGTCTTAAATGAATTCAGAGCACTTCAGTTATTTTTTCCGAGGTTTAATAGGTCAGAGTGCCCCCTCAGGCGGCTCTGGGGTTTCATGGATGCAGAGCAACCAAGGCCTTTGGAGCATCAACTGGACCTCACACATTTGGCTACTGCGGCCAAAGACGCAGCCAGACCTTCGACAAGGGGGCACGGCATCCCAAGGGGCCCCTCAGCAAAGGCCCCCCTCCCCGAAAAATGGCACGAAAATAAAAATATTCTCGGATTTAGGCCACTATATTTTGCAGGGCCCCAAAAAAGTCGCAAAAAGGGACGTCGCCGATCATTTTTTAGTGAAAAAGTCGGTCCATTGGGGGCACGTGCCCCCTGTGCCCCCTGCTATGCCTCAGTGCACGAAATAGGGCCTGTGCCCACGGTGCTCTCACACAATTTCGCCGTTTTTCGCCGGCCTGGCCAAATACGGCGATTTGGGGGGAGGATGTAACTGGGGTCCCCTGAAAAATAATGTTGTGATTTGTTTTCGAAAAAAAGTTAAAAATATGCTCATCTACAAATATAGTGAGCCAAATCCGATTATTTTTTTAATGGAGTTACCTTGTGTCCCCCGACCGAAAATTGCCCTCCCCCTGAAGCGAATCCTGGGTACGCCACTGATCATACCTGTCAGAACCAGGCGCGGTGAGCGTTTGCGTGACCTGGGTCCTGGGTTTATTAGAAATAGGGTCCAACTTCAAAGAGGCAGAAACCCCCAATTAAACTATAGCTTGACTTGCGACAAGTCTCGCGCAAATACACCATTATATCATCATAGCAAAAATATTATGCGTATTACTAATTAAAACTAGTGCAGTTAACTATTTGCATACCTATATGGAATTAGCGAAGTTGCTAGTTAGACAATCTGTGCTCATATCCTAGCAAAGTAACTGCTGGATTCGTTAAACCTCGCTCGCGAAATGCCTACCACTCCAAATATTTCCAGGGAGCTATTTCCTTCCAGCAACACCACTTTTCCCGCGGCACAAGCTTGGCCGCATGGTTGTCTGTTAATTGTTTATTTCGCCGGCGAGCTGTCGGTGGCACCACTCCACCTCAGTCGGCCTCAGTCGGCCTCAGTCGGCCTGGGTCGGCCTGGGTCGGCCTGGGTCGGTGGCACCACTCCACCTCGGTCGGCCTGCGTCGTGTCGGTAACAACAGCGAGCCGCCGGTCTGCTCTACAGGAGCGGCCGGCTGACGATTCAGAGGGCCGGCTGACGATTCAGAGGAAGAGAGACACTATGTCGGTAACAGCAGCGAGCCGCCGGTCTGCTCTACAGGAGCGTCCGGCTGACGATTCAGGCCGGCTGACGATTCAGAGGAAGAGAGACACTATGTCGGTAACAACAGCGAGCCGCCGAGGACTGCTCCTACCCGCCGGAGATGGCCCCGGAGGGAGGGGAGTAGACGGAAATGTGCTCCACCGGCGGAGATCAGCGTGAATCTGTAGCTCTTCCACTGCGTCCGGTCACGGCCGCGGCAAATGTCACAGCGGTGCAGTCGGCTAGAACTCCGCGTTCTTCAAGGCTGGCCGCGGATTGGTTTCACTGCCGACCCGAGTCGAGTTCTTTCGGCGAAGGAGGGCGATGATGGGGGCCAGTGTTGGCCAATTGGTCAGCGCTGCAGACGGAGACAGTGATTGAAAGCCGAGTGGGGTGACAGGAGAGACGGCTCAATGGGCCGGAACTGGACGGGTGGAGCCGAGCCGGGCCAGGCGGTGTGCCGGTCAGCGGCAACCATCGACCCGCCGCACTGCACCACCGCCCCCGCCCCGCCCCCCACCACCACCGGGCAACGCCCCCCCCCACCACCACCACCGCCCCCGCCCCGCTCCCCACCACCGGGCAACGCCCCCCCACCACCACCACCACCACCGCCCCCGTCCTCGTCCTCATCCTCGTCC
Organism: Semibalanus balanoides; assembly: GCA_014673585.1. Taxonomy (NCBI): domain Eukaryota; kingdom Metazoa; phylum Arthropoda; class Thecostraca; order Balanomorpha; family Balanidae; genus Semibalanus; species Semibalanus balanoides. The sequence goes on from VOPJ01002066.1 coordinate 15,249, forward strand.
CTGTCCCCGTCCCCGTCCCCGTCCCCGTCCCCGTCCTCGTCCGTCCCGTCCCGTCCCGTCCCCGTCCGTCCCGTCCCCGTCCCGTCCGCCCCGTCCGTCCCCGTCCGTCCGCCTCCCCGCCCCGTCGTCCGTCCGTCCCCGTCCCGTCCCGTCCCGTCCCGTCCGTCCGTCCCGTCCCGTCCCGGTCCCCACCCACCCGTCCCCGACGCGTTCCCGTCCCCAGGGGCGGCGCCAAGGATTTTTGCCAGGGGTGGCAAAATTGACTGGTTGGGTACGCATGTATCTTTTACCGGGAAAAAGTGTCACGGAAATATGTAACGCTTATAAACCTCACGGCAAATGAACATAAATCCAGCACATTTTACTATTTCAATTTTATAGGTATTTTTTAGAAAGTTCTTCATGTTTTTAGCACACTATATTTTGATACCAGAGCCATGATAGGTATCTTTGAGACAGCTCTTCATATGTTAAGCACATTTTATTTTGATTCCTGACCCATAAAATATAGTTATATAGTCTGTTCTACGAGACTTATACCTTTACTAAATGATATCAGAGTTATTAAGCGCGTGTTTTAATGAAGATATTATAAAAATCGAACGTCGCTGAATTCATATTTTTTGGCAAGGCCATATGTAGGAGGTAGAGTCATCCGGTGATTTTACGTGGTTATGACGTCAAAGCAAACGTCATTCGTATCCTCGGCCTCCTCCACCATTGCAGTTAATGCTATTTCGGGGAAATAAATGTCCTGTAATTCGAAAAGCATAAAGGTTACGATAAATTCAAATACACCACTGGAAAGCTCAAATACAGGCAAATCGAAATTGTTCAGATCATTTTGGGATCAAGTCAATATTGAGGACACTAGAGGTCACCAAAGTTAATGTGTGTGAAATCTGCTCCAGACCCATACTACGCGCATGGATGAGAAATACCTTATTATTTTTAGTATTTCTCATCCATACTACGCGCCGTGCCGGTCGTAAACTTTGACACTTTTGAATTTTACCTAAACCACATGAAATGGGTGCAAGTCGACGCATCCTGACAAAGCGAACACGATGACATCAAAATATTGATTGTATCTTTATTTGTCGAAAAGCTATTTGCGAAAAACTGTTTTAAACCGAAACCGAACGGCATGCGCCTAAAATTGACTACTTTTTGGGGTACGTCATAAGATTTAGTGGACACGCTTACGGAGATACATGAAGCACCCCCCCCTTATTTCGGCGAGGACATGCTGGTCGCGGGGTCTTAATTCAAGCTCATTCCCTTTACAGGTTTCCAGGAACTTTGTGCACCACATGCCATTAGTATAAAAGGGTGAAAGTGTTTGCGTCATTGGAGCGTTCTCATCTGTATCACGGTCCGGTGTTGGCAGCACGCTGCTCATGATTGCCGGCGCAGCAGACCGCTCATACAGGTATGAACAGTGCGTAGGTGTTTTTATTTTGGATCACTGAGCAGCCGTCGTTGGTCATTGCAGCGGCGTCAAAGGATTCAATTAATATCGTCCCGGATGCCCATTCCAAGGGTAAGGGTCAGGGCAGGTAATCTTACCATTCTGTCCGTCCCTGTGACGCACAGACTTTTTTACATTGTGACTGACTCGAATACAATGTGTTAATAAACCCGACACCAGTCAGACCGGCAGAGCAAGTAACGCTGATTGTAAAAACCAAGTAGGTATCGCATTTTAACAGGGGAAGAGCGACGCATCAATATCTTAAACAAGTACATTTATCTGTATAGTGGAATTTGTTCCATTGGAGGGATTGTTGAAATAAATTGGTTGATTGAATTGATTTATAATTTACATCTCCTCCCTAAAACAACACTTTTCGTTGACAGCGCCTCTTGAGCCTTGGTCCCCCTTGATGGATTTTATAACGTACACCGGCTCATACCTATATAATACACGGCCAAACGCCCTATACGGTTTTTGCAAAAAACTCATTATTATCTAGGCGAAATTCGCCAGTTTGATTAACTTGTGGTGAACCTCAGTATTGACGTCCTAGAGGAAATTGACGGTATGCTTTCGATAGAGCTTGTTTCGAGTTATCTAACGTATTTTTTGCTCATCGCCACATCGTGTGGTTTTTAGATCTTAGGGGAGGGGGGTCGGCTATCCGTCCCCTCCCGGCAGTAGGTGGTTGGCAGCGGCGCGAACCCCCGCTGTTCACTGGTTAACATTGATTATACATTATTTCTTGAATTGAAATATTATGCGTCTGCCCTGCCCTTCCCGCCTCCGCCATGTTCTGCCCTGCCTCTGTCCTGCCCCGCCCTGCCCTGTCTCGCCATATTCTTCCCTGCCCTGCCCTGTTCTGCCCTATCTTTCCTCTGCCTGCCTCTGCCCCGCCTCTGTCTCGTCCTGCCCTGTCCGCTCCCTGTCATGTCCCGCCCTACCCTGTCCCGCCCTGGTCTGCCCTTTGCTGCCACCCTGTCCTGTCCCGCCCAGTGTCGCCGGCACAGCTTTTACAAGGGATTTAGAGTCTCCGTTAGATAGGTCAATTTATATAACCCGATACAGAGCGAAAGTCTCGGTCAAATTGGTGAATATTTATGGTCATGCCTAAAATATAATAGTTTGGATAGCAATAACCCAGTGGCGGCCGGCAGAGCTTTGCAATGGCCGCTCTCCGTTACATAGGTCAATTTATAAAACCCGATGCAGAGCGAAAGTCTCGGTCAAATTGGTGAATATTATGATCATTACTAGATATAATAGTTTTGATAGCAATATAGACTAAAGTGACTGAAATTTGAATATAATAGTTTGGATAGCAATATAGAGTAATGTGACTAAAAATTGAATTGGTCGACGAAGGCAGCTGTTCCATATATGATCAAAGTGGGTCAGAATCTACAATGTTGTGAAAACAGCACCGGTAAAATATAGAAAGTGGCCTAAATTTTAGGGGTGGCAATGCCACCCCTGTGTCACGGCAGGGGTGG
>VOPJ01002067.1:0-18208 GCA_014673585.1 Semibalanus balanoides
GTACCCGGGAACCGGCCACCATCCTTCCACATACGGAAACCTCCAGCGAATGGGTACGCCCGCGAGGCAGCAACAGCGGCGGCCGGAAACAGCCGTGATCTCCCAGGACAGGCTGACGAGACAGCCGAGAGTGAGAGACTGAACACAGCGCCGGCGACGGCCTGGCAGGTCTGGCTAGTCACGTGATGTGACAGTGAGGAACACCGCGCAGTAGACGGTCCCTGCGGGCTGGCAACTCGACCGGTCACGTGATGATGATGATGATGATGGTGATGGTGATGATGATGATGATAGGGTGATGAATGAATGATGATGAATGAATGATGATGATGATGATGAGATGAATGATGATGATGATGATGATGATGATGAATGGTGGTGGTGGTGGTGGGTGATCGGTGGTGTTAGGTGGTGATGAATAATAATGGGGCTTATGGGCCGCATCGAGCTGCTTCGATGAATATGGCGGCGGTCCACCGGTCACGTGATGTTGTGAGGAGTGGGAGTCACTCGAGAGGGAACAAACACTTGATGTCAGTCATCGTTGGTCTAAAGAATATATATATATTATATATATATTTATATATTATATATATATATATAGTAATATATATGATAATATATATAATATATATATATATATAATATATATTTGCCTGATTGCCACAACACTTCAGCGAGACATGCAGCACATCAAGTGTCGTACCTCGCCAGGAGACGTTAGTTTCACAAGACGATGGGAAGACTTAAAAAACACACAATCCTTTTGTTGGAACAGCACGGCCTCATTAGGATGTTACGACGGTCTCGAGAAGTTTGTATTATTTGACATTAAAAAGAGCGAGTCATATGTCAAACTGAAAGTATGACAAACGGTGGACACCTGGATTATCAAGCACAAAGGAGATCAAAGCATTATATGAAATTGTGTAGATGGGTATATGAACAAGGTCGAAGTTCGACTTTCTAGACGAGGTTATGAAATGGATAAAAATCGCCACAACTCTCCGGTATTCACAGAGTAGCGTTTGCAACTGGGACTGATATAAATAACTTAACTGGACGGGGGCCCATTGCAAGGACAGCGAGCAGAGATATTTCTCACGCTCCACAAAGGCTTCCGCCAACGCCCAGTCCACTTCGGTGGCCGATTTTCCCACCAGTCATGCGTGACCCCGGGGACGGAGTCCGGGCCGCATGGTAACGGAGGGAAACATTAGCCGTGAGCTCGGGTGGCATTTACCACTGAAATCCATGTTTCCGTGTGACCGACGCGCGTGACATGCAGGTAAATTACGCTAGAAAACCCACACCACCATCAAAGTTGAACTGCATTTTGGTCCGTTCACGACACATCCTGCTGCAAGATAGCGAGAAAGAAATCGTAGAAACAAATAGTGCTGCGGTCTAAACTCTGTAACGTAGTGCATTGGGGAAATCTAAGCCGATCCAATACTGTGACTCGGCAATTGCACGTCGACCTGAACGTCTCCTTGACCTATTGTGTTTGCAAGACATGCAAGAGAAGACAAGACATTAGCTGTCAACCTCACAAGTTCATCAGGGTGTTCTATGCAATTTCCTTGGATACAATATGGTGCTCACGGACTTCGAGATCGTCATTTCACAGGCCCAATCTATGCTAAATCCTTACTAGTGACATTGATCTATTTCAATTTGCATAAACAGGTTTTTGCAAACGGCACACATGTGCGACGTGCAAAGGCATAGGAGCAGTGAGGTGATGATGGCTTCCACATCTTGGTATTTGCGTGTGCGCTAAATACTTTGTTAAAATGAGGAAAACGATAGATAAAAAGTACACCAAGAAGAGGAAAGTTCCAATCTGCAAAAATCTAGCATATAAGGTTGGGTTTCTCTCAAAGCAGCAGCAGAGTTTCACTGTCCGTCACTTTTCATGACGCTCCTTCGTCGCTGGTAACGAGCGAACTTCTGATCAATGAAATCAGTCGCTATCCATGCTCTTGTATCGCTCCTGATGTGAAACAACTTCAAGGATATCTGTTAACCAATGACCTGAAATTGAAGACGTTATCACTTGTATACAAATACAATACTGCCCTTTGAATAGAATATGAGATTGGTCGTCGCAAATTTGCAGCTTATCATTTCATTTCAGTTGCAACAGCAAATCGGGATAAAGTGAATGAGTCATGTTCAATGTTCATACTTCAGACGATGATTATGATTGTAGTTTTGAGGCAAATCGACTCCCGAGGTCATTTGGTGCCCACAGTTTTGCTCAAAGTTATACACTTGTAGTTGTGGAGATGCACATTTTAACATATGCACAAATGTCGTAAGCGGGAGAAGTGAGCCTCTAAGACATGTCCATACAGAAAGGTCCACCATAGGCATTGTACTCATTCAAACATTAAGATCGGAGCTAAAACTCGCTATTTTCCAAGCTGCCAGCCCCACACCAACACTAATTTGAAAGCTCTCGCAGCTCCACGATTTTGTGAAAATACCCACAAGCTGAAGCTTGATAACGTAAGACGTCAAACACGGTCAAAATGTCAATGGCTGTCTTACCAAAAGTCTAAAAAGGTAATTTCCATGATATGTAATACCTTCTCCGCGTATACAATTACATTTCCAAGAAAATGCTTTCAGTTGCTCGGAATGAAATGCCGAGGGAAGTATTTAAAGGAAATAGTTCACCTTCAACATGGGTTTTGAACTGAGATAGCAGTTTTGAAGCCCGTGTTGAAAAAAACCCTGACTGCAAGTTTTCTGGGCTGAAAGGGCTCTCCAGCCGAATATACTTGACTTATTGTCGAAGGAATGTGGGCCATAAATAAGGAATGTCAAGAATGTGGGCCTCACACACCTGGACAGAGGCTACACAGTAATCTTACGCGACTATACATTCGAATCTGATTGGCTGAGCCACGTTTGACGTGCGAGAGAGTAGCATATAGTTTGATGTAATTAATTATTTAACGTCCTTCTGTCCTGAATTCGGCGCGATGTATGGCTTATATTTGACAGTATGCAAAAAAGAAGTTGTATTTTGAATAATATAATCAATTGTGTTGGAAAAAAACAAATCCAAGGTGAACTATTCTTTAATGAAGGATAGGATTAAAAAGTCCCTTGTGTTGAACTTTCAATTGGAGCGACGCAGAGCAGGACAATACTGAACGGCTGAGAAAAAAAAAACACACACTGGAAGGGGCAACCGCAGGGGCGTAACCACGCCCAAAAAAGTGGTACAGACACATTAGCGCTGGGGGCGCCATCGCTCAAGGGGGGGGGGAAGTATCATCACAAATGTGTCATTGTTAGATCCTTTTCTTTTTCTGTCCCTAAGGCGCAATTTACTTCTACAGGGTGTTTCAAAACAACTGACATTTTTCATTGGTCTATTACGAGGAGAAATAGTTGTTAAAACTAATAAAACAGCAATATGACCTAAAGTAGAGAATTTCTGAACAAACTGAAAAAATATATGTTTTCTAACTTGCAATTTTGGCGTTGTTGTTAAGAAGTTAGCTCCTAAACTGTTATGAACGAATAAAATGACGTTTCCGCTGCAGGAGGCGCATTTAGGTACTCCGCGAGGTTCAGGGAGCCAGCTTTAAAGTGAGGATATCAGCTGACAATCTAAATCACATGTTTCACCACGGTGACACATAAGTATGGGAATCTGCAATTCCCCATTACTTGGTTAGCACCAATTTCGTACCAAAAACTCAATGTGTTTATTTAAACTTATTGGTTGATTTATTTATACAATTCCTTCTAATTGGTAAGTCGGAAGAGATTCCCTGATGAGCAAGAGACATGGATTATCCTATGGAATATGGAGCCGTACAAAGTATATAGCTAGTTGGACATGAGGAATTCCGGACAGAAATCGGAGTCCATTCGAAAAATGTTCCGAAGGACACGACATTCAAACGTCTGATCGATCGGTTAGTTGTAAATAAAGGATACGCCAAGATCAGCGTTGTGACTACTGGTAGACCGCCGTACCCTGACAACACGGTGAAAGCCGTGAAGGATTTCTTGGATTCTTTTCCTGTCCAGAAAATAAACGTTTCATTTCGCCATAGTCGCACGTAGCTCTAGCTATCCTAGCCATTGTCTGGCGCACTGTTCGGCTACGTAGTTGTTGATAAATGTGCATTTTATCATGATTAATTTGCTAAAGCATAGTACTGTTCAGTTCACGCGCATACCATGCCAATAAAAAACGATTCTTCGTCTTCCATGTTCAAATGCAATTTTTGGAATGAAATATACCAATAATCGAAATGAAACATATATTTTCAAATTTGTTCAGAAAATCCTTCTATTTAGACATATGCTGTTTTATTAGTTTTGACAACTATTTCTTATCGTAAAAGACAAAAGAAAAATGTCAGTTGTTTTGAAACACCCTGTAGGAGTGCCCATTGTTCGATTCCCAGGAGTGACCGTCCTGTTGGCGAAGCTAATTGCACAACAAATGGTCCAGGGGGAGTTCCGTATTGTCCGAAGGCCGAAGGCGCCCGGATGGGCGCTGAAAAACGGTGGGTACGGAAATTCCGTATTGTCTGTATAGGTGGTTACGCCCTTGGACAACCGCAGGTTAAATTGGAGCGACGACGGAACTCAACGTTTCTGACAGTTTTCCAAGTATCAAAGGTATTCATGCATACCTAAGTTGGCCTGGTTTCTAGCAAGATAACATAAAACTGAGGGAAAAATCCAAAGATGTTTACCATTATAGTCCAATTACCTTCAGCCATCTTTTCCAGCCTAAATAATAGATTAACACAGCAATCGTGACACATGCGAGAGCTTACAGATAACAGCTTAATGACGGTTCATAAAAACACAGGCTTTGACACGAAAGTCACGCACATGTAAGGAGCGGCAACTATGTCCCAGTAGGTACAGCTACCTTTCCAACCATGTTTGTAGATAAAAACACTACGTACGAACACCAGAGAGGAAACCGTTGACCTGAAGAGACCAACCGTCGACCGACAGTGCGATTCCACTGGGCAGGGAGGGACTGGTAACTGAACTAGGCGGGACAGCGGCAGGCGTATTTCCTTTGGTAGACCGAGAAGTGCCACATCCTCGTACCTTTCATACTTGAAGAGCCATAAGTCAGTCAAAAATATAGATATTGTTTTGAAATTCGGTTTGAGCATCGTCCATACTTTGTTCTCCAATATATCTTCGGTTGTGAAAAATATGTATGTGTGATGATTGTTTTTAATGTCAACGGAATCAATTTTTTGCTCTCAAAACTATTGAAAACCGGGTAATTATATTATGAGACCCATTAAGGACGACTTTATTCCCAAACGAATTTAACATAAGCTCAATATATTATTAATTACATATATTTTTTGTATATTCTGACTTTATGGCTTTCTAATCATGGGCGGTCGCCACCACTGGGTACACTAGGGACATTGTCCCTAGCAATTTTCAGCCTCTTCTAATAATCGTCCCATGTAAATACACGGTGCACCTGGAATTTGTCTCTAGTAAATTTCAATATGAGGCCCTGTTTTCTTACCAAAAAAAATCGAAAGCCTTCGGCTGAAATAAAAATCGAGCCTAAGAAAAGCAGGCCGGCTGCATTTCCGTTATTATAAAGAAATAGAAGCGACTTGCAAATATGTATTTTTTCTTCTACTCGGCTGCAAAATCTGATGACAAAAAAATGTACTTGCCTTGAGGTGTAATGACGTCTCTTACTAGTTTGTAATTTAACCAGCAGTAGCTGCTAACATGTTGGGATGTTTTAACATCGGGTTTATGTCAAAATAATAAATAATTCAACTTACATGTAATACACCACAGATACTTCTCTATTTCGCCTACTGGATTATCACTTTTTTGGTATGCGAATATATATGAGATATTTCCTCGCGGATAAGTACTCAAGTCGTTGCGAGTGATTGTGCTTAGCGGACACTAATATCTGGCGTCTGTCGACATTTCCGAGGAAAAAATATGTAAAACAGTCACGGCGCCAGTTGCGTGTGGGTTGACTGGTGCCTATTGTTCATGGAAGGATTTTCGCTCTACTGTTGAAACTTGAGTGATTTTTCCTTAATTCTTATAATTAGTTAAAGTAGAGTGGGGTGTTTGAATTTTCGTATGCATTACTTGTTAAAGTGGGTGTTTTTCTTTCCATTGTCTGGAGCAAGAAAGAAGCGCTGAGGCTGTAAGATGTTCACCAACGGGCGATTAATGCCATCTAGTTCCAGAAGCTTGATATTAAATTGATTATAATGCTGCATTGCAAAAACACTTACTGAAGAAAAAGCGGAAACGTCACTGGAAAGCAAGCTTGGAAGATTGTACGTTTGATCACTTGCCAATTATCAGGTTGTTCTTACTTTGATGACAGCAGTTACTAGAGGACAACAGTTCGAAAAAGAATCACCGTTGTTTGAAGGAAAATTTGACCATTTATGCCTCTTCAAAATGAATATTCTTTCGACAACAATCTACATTTGTATGTAGGCATTGCAAAAAGTATTGTTATGGACTATAGCTGTCGCGTGCAGCCGTATAAAGCAAGAAACCCATTTCCCTACTTTGAGTTCAACGTCATTAGTTCCGCGATTGGCAATGTTCAATAGTTTATATTGTAATCATTTATCAAAATTATATGTATATAATTGGAGGAGGAAGAAGTCTGAAGTGCATTACTGATTTGCTGTTTTTATGTCTGCTTTTCCTTGTACCTATTAAACCTTTCACCATGAAAATGGATGGGTAATATGTTTTTTATTTCATGAGAAATTGAGCGGACGCGGTTCGGGCGTTCTCGGTGTAGAGTTAGTGCATTGGTTGGGCTTCAACCCAGCCGCAGATCTCGGGTTCGACCCCGGGAATACGCATTTTTATGCCATGTCTTTGTTGGATAACGTTAAGATCATTATCATCAACCATTTTCTACAGCAAGGAGTCTCGTGGATTATCGCGTAGTTGTACGAGCGGCTTCTCAACTAAGATAACGTTAAAAAGCATGATCGATTGATTTATAGTATTTCGGTTCGCGGTTAGGTACCTATATTCGATTTTAATATGCCATTAGTTATTTTACCCAGTTGTAGTCATACTATTACATTCATCAGACCACACATCCCTTAAATTCACGCCCATCTTGTGGACGCGCGGGCCGCAGACCCGGCATAGAATGATTCATGTTTTCGGATAAAAAATAAAACAACATTACCATCACCGTTTACCGATGAAGCTTGGTTGCAGCCTGTCAGCTAATAGTCCCTATTAGCCAGCATTTGGTACAACAATTATATGACCTTACAGCTAGCAGAAAGGAAAGATTACCACAAAATAAATAAACCTGCCCTAAAAAAAACGAGCCTCCACCTTTGCTTTAATTTTTTGGCTCTTTTTCGGATCGTTGCTACGTAACGTTGGCGCAGCCTCTGCGCCATGAGCGTGTCGCAAATAAACTTTATGATAAACGAAAAGCAGCCTTGTGGCTCGTTTTGGGAGGTACTTTTTTTGTTGCCGCGATTTTTCTGTGACTTGTTTTTTATAATTACTACGGAGGCTTCAAGAATGATTAAAAGAATCGAGCGATGGCTTCGATTTTTTTTTTATAAGAACGGCCTCTGGCGACGCTTATTGTTCCTAATTAGTAATTATGACAGGTATGTGGATGTGGCACTTCTTGATATACCAAAGGAAATACGCCAGCGGCAGGGGCAAGGAGAGGGACACAAGATATACCTGGATAAAACACAAAACTCCTCCCATCGCTATACACTATAAGATGCAAAATATGTTTGGTCTGACAACGCGAACGCTTGAGTAACGCTGCCACTCACGAAAGGACACTCGGCCCCCTACAGCAAGGCTAAGGGCATGACGCTTGGTTCAGTCGTGCGAATCGGGGCCTACTAGACCAAACGGGACCAAGACAGGAGTCAGGCGCGGCATGACCGGACCAGGCGGGGACACGACTGAGGGCAATGCAGTGCGGGGGCCAGGCATTCCAGCCATGTTCTATGTTTGTTAAAACAACAACAATGCGAACGAGTTGTAATACAATGTTGGTTTGAAAAATGTCCTATGTATCACTTAAAATGCAAGCAATTTTAGCGGTTTTCACTTTTAACCAAGCTTGATTCGTAAAGTAAAACGTCATTAAATCTTGCGCTTAACAGCTCAGACATCCTCACATGGCCATGGGAGATCCGTGGAATCGAGTATAGTTTGAAATCGGCCCTAATGGTGGCGCAAGTGTCACCTATGCTAGGGTGTAAAACTTCCCTCGCTCGGCGCAAGATGGGGGTTAAAAGGAAATGAATGGAGTTATATTGTTCGCACATGATCAGGGCATGCTAAAATCATAGGATGCCAATCACCATGCTCTGTGATCTGGTGACACACACTAGTGACCAGGGCAGGGACAGGATATTTGGGACAGACCCCGGTCGTACAGACCCCTCAGCAGTGTCCCAGAATTTGTCGATTTGGGTGGGGAGTGACACCCAAATGAGATAATTTTCCACCACTCTCAGTCCTCATTTTGGGAGTGAGCTTTCAACTCCCAAATAACGAATTGTGATATTGATTCTGACATGAATTTTGACTAAAAGTACATGATCTCAACGAAAACAAATGCTTTTCATAATTAAACTAATATACATTTTTAACTGGTTCAGTGCTCGTTGAATGCAAGGTATTTGTTGTTGATTTGGGCTTTAGGGCGCCGTAACTACTGAGGTTATGTGGCGCCCATAACTTCTAGACAAGGCCGATAAGCTCATTATGAAAATCATACAATACACTGCCAGAGACTAGAAACTATAAAAAAGTACTATACAAGGTCGAACCAGTAACTACAAACAGCACTGGGCGCCGTTAGATGACAGCAAACTGGTCATCTTCACGAGGAAATCTTAACACCTGCGAGGATAAGCAATGATTCTTTCGTTAAGTAAAACGTTCAGGTCCTTTTGAGTTCCTTCCCAAGTAAAGAGTACGTAAATTATCAAGGTGGCAGCAGGAGACCAGCACATGGGATGAATGCAAGGTATCTGATTATAATTAAAACAAATATTTGTACATGACCTCCTTACAAAATTACTACATAAGTTGCAGTGCATTTATGTATCTCATATAAAAGATACATAAATGCACTGAAACTTGAATAATAATATTGTAACGAGGTTATATAAACATAATTTTCACCATGAAACCAATATTGTACCATTTTCTACATAATTGTCTACTATCATGGCCTTTCCCTTGGCTCGAATTTCCCACTGACATCCAAGCAAAAACAACACTTTTAGGCCGTGAGCCGTTAATCGGCGCCCCAGACAGGACCATCCCTCGGGTCTCGGCCGTCCAGCAGCCGGCAGCCAGCCGCGTATTGACGCCCTGCTGCAGCGCCGCTGACAAATGTGTTTACCATGTCGACTGTGCCAATACAACCCGCGGCCGATCGCACCGGCAGAGGCAATAATTACCGGCCGACGCCCCGAGAGCGCCCTTCAGACCCAATCACGTCTGGCCCGGCCCGACGGCCACCGCGTAACCAGCGGCTAACGACACGGCAGGCAGCAGTTAATCCCAGAGCACAGGCTGATCCGACACCGTCGTCTAACTGGGCGACACTACAGCCCGCACAGGCTGATCCGACACCCTGACATTGCTAACCCTGATCCGACACCGTCTAACTGGCTGATCCGACACCGTCTAACTGGGCGACACTACAGCCCGCACAGACAGACCGCCACCGTGACATTGTTAACCCGACAGCCTGTTGTCTCTGCCGTGCCGCCGGCGGCAGTAGTTTGCGTGTCAGAGTGGGACAGGGTGCGTGAGCGAAACAGGCCATTACGCAGTCGAGTGGCCTCGTCAGACTGCCGGACGAGCGCGACAGGACTGGAGTCAACCAGCGCGACACAGGCAGAGATAGGCGACTGACGCCACCGCCAGCCATAAACAGCAGCTGCAGGGCAGCGCGCTGAGTGGGTGACAAACAGCGGATGACAAACAGTCGGGCAAAAACGACCGAAAATAAACGCGAAGGATAGCAGAGTGAGGGCTATTGTGTTACGCCGATAGTCATTGAACAATGAAATGGAGAGAGTTGCGCACTGTGCAATAAACGATATTTGCTCCACCATTTTGGACAATGGCTCCCATCAAGACCAATTTACTACATAAAGCGTGGCGTTCACAATCAATTTGTCAGGAGCTCCCATGAATTAGTATTCTCGGAGTTATTGGATAGCGTGTTTCTGCAAGCTAAATGGCACACACGCACGGATAGCGAAAAAGATTCGCACGGAAACGATGTACTCCTGCCACTAAAACCCGCGCGGCGTAGGGGTTCTCAGCCGAACGCGCGGCGTTAGGGGGGCGTAAATATTTACCCCGCTCCTTAATCTTCCGAACCATCAACGCGCAGCGAGACGCCGCCAAGGCGGCGATCGAAAGCTCTCATGAAACGAATCGAATGCATACCGAAATTTTTCAAGTTAGGTCAAATGTAAGGTCACGGTCAAGGTCATATGGAAAGTTCGAGTTAATTGAGTTAATGGTTCATACTTTCAATTAAATATCCTTTGGATTAAGACTGTCAATGCACATACGAGCTCTCAAAGGTGTATACAAAAAAAATCCTTATTTTTTTTGCGGCAAAAGGGAAAAGTTTTACAAAAAAGTGGGACAATTTTTGGAAAATGCATAAAAGAATTGTTTTTCCCCAAGGTAAGGTCAGGTCACAAAAGGTCACTGGTCAGAAGAGGTCAAAGCAAAGCCTTTGACACATGTTTTTTAGGGTATTTTGCACGTAAGAATCGATAGAAACAGTCCATTTTTTACACCTCTGACCGTCAAAAGGTCAAGATCAGGTCATCTAAGGTCACAACTGAAAACTGACTAATCTGAATAAAAATGCATGGTTTCTAGGTTAGTTTTGTCGGCATAAAGACACAAAAATTGACATTTATATATCTGTATGAGGTAAAATTCCAAAAAAACACGTTTATTTTGAAAAATGACGTCATTTACCTTTTTATGCTTGGAGAGCAATCAGTCACCTGAAAAAATGAGCTATTACTTTGAAGTTTGGTCTGGGTATTTCATTACAACTTGGGTTCTCATATATATATAGTATATATAGATATATATAGTACTAATAACTATACTATATATATATAGTATATAGTATAGTATTGCCGGTTTTTTATCAGAATAGGCTGTAAATTGAGTGTATCCATCTTGGAGACAATCTTGTAGGAAAGCTAGACATTGTATAGGTATTGTTATGTAGGTATGTCTCTATATATATTATATCCCAAAAGTGCGTATGGCGAGGAGAGTTAGACTGCTCACGCACGATAACTAGTTCCTTTCTTGTGAGGGAAAGATTACGGCGCGCATTTGCTTTAAAGCTATGTTTTCTACCGATGGCATCACATTTATCGTTATTCAACCAAAAATGGCATGACATGACGTCCATCAAAACGTCATTATCTTCCGAAAGTTTCTGAAACTTGCTTTAAAAGAAACTAAAAAAAAAAAATTTTTTAGGAGACGTCAAATTGATTGCTGGATAAGGTACCTGCAACTTTGACGTGTTATCTGTTACCGTTTTCAAGTTATTGTGGAAATACGGGAGGGGGGGTAATATTTACCCCCCCCTACGCCGCGCGGGTTAAGCCTCGTCAAACCCAGAAACCCCTCAAAACGCCTGAGGCGATTAAGCTCCGTTTGCGAACCACTGCACCAGACCGCCGCCACACGCTTCCACCACGCGCATTCACGAAAACTCACTAATAGCGAGCATATGCAGCACATACCACTCAGTTGTTTCCGCCGTACAACGGTGAGAGGGATAATGTAGTGTCGTGTGCACTGCTATACAGACACAGGTCAGAGTCAGACCACCTGTCCAGTGGGCCGCAGCCGTCAGCACGGGTGATGGTGACCTTAAAGGGAATAGTTCACCTTTAACATTGGGTTTTGAGTTGAGATAGCCAAGTTGTGGCCGATGCTCGAAAATGACTTGTGACGCTTTCACATTTTCCAGAGAAACCTCTTAATTATGTAATATTCAGTCCTAAAAGTTCGGGAGACGCGGTATCCCCGGTAACTACAATCGCTGATCTGGCTTGAATTTTGGGCTTGAGGTGACGTATGATTATGACCGGCACAGAGTGACGTAAACTTGGGGAAAGTGTTTAAGTGCTGGACAAAACCATACTGAGTTTTCAAGTACCTGATTCTTTTTATTGCGAAGAATGAAACCTTTGAGTCAGGTAATGCTAAGCATAGTCATTTTTGATGTTTAAATCTTCTATTACAAACATTTTTTCTAAACAACGTTCTGTAGCGTAATCGTAAGCGTTTCAGCGCTTTGGCCTTGACGTTCCAGGCTCGCGTACATAATTGGTTGATATGTCCCGTTCCCATCACCGAACCCCAACCTTCGATACCAGTACGCCGCGTGCCGCTGCTTTGATTGGCCGCCCGCGGCGCAGGCCGCCGCTGAGTGATAGAGCCGACCGAGCGAGACGCGGTACGCAGTGACGTGTAAGAGTGTAGACGTGCCATGACCTTGTGACACATATCCAGACGGAGGCCAGCAGAGCAGCGACAGTGAGGCGGACCGGTGGCGGACGCTATACTTTCATAGTGAAACATCTAATAGTGGCGAATACCCTACTTAAAGCAAAGTACTGTGATGGTTAAGCGTTCTATTTTCCGGCATCTTCACAAGTACTTGGCAAGTACCACCAATGGTAATACGACACGATCCCTCACTAAATCAATGACGTTGCGTGCTCGCGCAGCAAGACCTGATTTTCGCATTACTTGAGGAAAAAAAATGAATGTATCACCAAAATTATGACTTTTTTTTTTCCGCGTAAATATAGGTTTCTTTGACTTACTAGTAATATGATACTTAATTTCCTTGGCTTCTCTTCAATCATTTCTGAGCTTTTTCCTCTTTTTTTTCAATCGGTGAACTATTCGCCTTTAATACACGCCGCGGAAGCAACTAAGCACGACCCGTCCGACATGCTGGCATATGACTCCGGAACATCAATACCACAATACATCAATATGCAGCCACACGCGCGGCGGTTCGAATCCACGATTGGTCCGGCCCGAGGCGAAATTTTCGCGGAAAACACCGACAATAATTTGCGCCCAAGAATTAGGCCTGACAAACACTGGTGCGTTTTTCATGCGTTGCGTTCCGTCAAGTCTCGATGCCTATCAATGGGTCTCAATGCAATGGTGCGTCTCAATGGGTCTCAATGGGTCTCAATGCGTGCGGTGACGTAACACAACGCATGAAAAACGCACCCGTGTGGGGCGGGCCCCGTGTGATTTCACATGCCTTGAAGAAAATCACCAAAGACGGCTTCATGATTTTCGAGTTAATGCAGAATACGAAAACAGTATTCCACAGAAACGTGAACCCTTCGGTGCGAACGAGACCCCAGTTGACCGTTCCGTTGACGGGCTTACCTTTTCAACCACATTCCATGAATCAGCCCTCTTCAGCCTTGTTCGATACTCGCAACGACGCTGGGTGCTGCGAGGAATTCGCTTAAGAGATGTCAGTGATTTCTGTGATTTTACATGTGCCTGTCGTCACGTGTCGTCATCCAATTAGCAACCCATGAATTACGTTACGTAAACGATTGATATATTTTAAATTTCGAAGTAAGTCTAAAACAAATTTCTAAGTCTAAAACAACTTTCAATTAAAACACAATTGTAGATCTAAATAGTGTAGCTCTGTCTTTATATAACTAATTCTTACTAAT
This sequence comes from Semibalanus balanoides, assembly GCA_014673585.1. Lineage (NCBI taxonomy): Eukaryota > Metazoa > Arthropoda > Thecostraca > Balanomorpha > Balanidae > Semibalanus > Semibalanus balanoides. The sequence continues at coordinate 13,812 of VOPJ01002067.1, forward strand.
ATCTACTAATAATAATACCTTACTAATAATTTATATTAATACCTACCTCCCAGACGTTGTAGGTGCCTGGGGCTGTACCCCAACGACTCGGTCTCTGACTGTTTGGTGGACTACCCCAGGACACCGGGAAACATTAGCAAACAAATACATTAAAAGGGATAGTGCCCCCTCGGGAGATTTCTAAAAAGCAGCTTAAATTAATGCTGGGAATTAACAATCATGTATGCTCTTGCTCAAACTTTTCCTAAAGCAATGTTTGGGCAAATCATTTTCTTTCTTTTTTCTCACTCCATATCGTTTGCCCCGATTGTGCCACAGCACTAAATTGATGACGGCCCGCCCTTGAGAAAGGGCGATGGGCACACCTCTACTATACTTTGAACTTTCAGTTAGATGTCGTACGTAAAGCTGGCGCGCTATGTTTTCATAATTAATTTGTTCATATTAAACTGTATTCGTTATAGATCACTTACTTTGTTAAATTAGGAAGCAAATACATGGCGTCCATCCGTTTTTGGAATTAATCTGTCGTTCAGAATATGAGTACAGTTGCTGGCGATGGCATACGACTACTCTAGGCTTAGATATTAGTGCTAGTACTTAGATACTTGCCACTAGATGTCACTACCAGTTTGTTATAAGCCATGGCTTCCGCGCCCAAAGCCATAGTCTGAATTGCGCCGGCGGCCTGACTTTGGAACAGGTCTATGTTTAGAGGTAATGCACTTAACTTTTACAGACCCAAAGTCGAGCCTTCAAATAATTCTTGCCTATTTTGTGTTTTCTTAGGTTTATTTTATGTTAAAGAGGCTTAAGATGTTGACATATAATTAACTGCACACGCTTTTTATTTTTTAATTGACTACGGATGATGGTTGATTTGCAAATTTCAAAAGACAAATTTAGCCCGCAAAAGTGATTCCAAAAGTGAGTAGGCGATTCCATTTTACGAATGATTGCCATTCATTGGGAGGTGCTAAAGTCTTTTTTGATACTAACAGGGTCAGTTCGGACCAGACTTGCAGAAGTGAAATCTGACACGCTTAATCTACCGATACACACCAAAAACCCAATATCGGCCCGCAAGGTGGCACTATCCCTTTAACAGTCCTTAATATACTATGCCCACCCACCACCTTTTGGCTCAATAGGCTTTCAGAATCAATATGCTTATTACTTGACCCGACGCTCAAGGGAATCTAATACTATCTTTAATCTGTTATATTTTGTTATTTCTTCCTTGAGTGAGTGGCGCGATTTTTTTTATCTCTTCGTGGTGTTAACGTAAGGTGCGGTTGTCGCGTTGGGTAGAGGGAGGGTCACTCATGTAAGGGCTTTGCAGTTACGCACTGCAAAACCTTTGCCAGTAAAGGCTAAAAAAGTACGACAGTTAACTAAGTTTGCAACGGGTGCGATGTTCCTTGTTATCTACATCGAGCCGCAGAAAAGCTAAGCTCTAATTTTAGTGGTTTAAGCACGAAATGTCGATTATTACCCTGCTAAGCAACAACTATCGCAAAGAAACCGAATACACATGCGGCACCCCTAATATCCAAGGCCTTATAACCAGGTAAGGATACGAGCCATTTGACCTTGAACACGACGGACCGCCGGATGACGTCACCGGAGGCACAACAGCTCCTCGCAGGCGCCTCCAGACAGGTAAGAATGTGACGTCATACTGTGAGCAGACCGGAGCTCTGCGGGGTCAAAGGGTCAGTTTGATGATCCCCCACGAAATTCTGGGGAGGGTTGAGTGGAAACTGGTCGAGGGGTCTTCCCAGCTGACCCACTTTGAAGTGGTCCCTCGGGCCTCGTTTTATGAGGGCCCCTTTGGCTAGTTCGAGGAGGCCTTCTAGGTCAGCTTGAAGGGCCCCTCGGACCATCTTCAAAGAGGGCCTTTCGGCCGGGTCTTCGGGTTGCTCAGGCCTCAGGCCCAGCTGAGGGGCGGCCCCCATAGGTCAGCTCAGAATTGGGGCCTATCAGCCAACATTATGGGCCCTCAGCCAGCTTACGGGGCCCTTGGACCAGCTTGAGGGGCCTCGACCAGCTTAAGGAGCCCTCCGGCCACCTTAAGGGGCCCTCGACCGGGCTTGGTGGGCCCTCAGCCAGCTTGAGAGTCCCTCAGCCAGCTTTGAGAGGGCCCTTGGTCAGCTTTGGAGGGGGGGCGCATTGGCGCTCAAGACTCGGAGGAGGGCCTCTTGGCCAGTGTCCTGTGTTGTGGTTCTTGGTTCCAGCTCGAGGGGGTTAACCCATCGTGAAGTCTTCTTGGTCAGCAATCGAGGGGCCCGTCAGCCAGCCGAACTGGCCATCGTAAGAGGCCCTTTGCAGCCTTTGAGGGGCCTCATTGACAGCTCTGACTGTGTTAGTCACCATCTAGTCACCTTGGGGGGCACGCTACAAGTCACCTTGAGGGGCCCTATGGCCAGCTTGAGGGACCCTTGCCAGCCCGAGGGGCCCTCAATATCCGGCACCTTACTGCTTGAAGGTGGACCTTTTGGCTACGCTGGGGGCCCTGGGCCTGTCTAGGAGAGCCTTCTCCAGACATGAGAGTGGCGCGTAAGTCTGATCTGTAAAGCCTCGGGTTGTGCTAAAGGTGGCGGTATTGCAAGGTGCGAAGGAGGACATCGGAAATTCACTATTCTTTAACACAAATAAGTTGTTGTCCAATCCAAGGGACAAATATGCCCCAAGGGGCTACCTAGGGACCCTAAGGCCTCCTTGGGGCTACGCTCGCCTATGGGGCAATATATACGCCGGCGTTGCGGCACCTCACTGCAGCGTGCAGGCCGGGCAGGACGTCGTCAGCGCCGGCACTGGCCGCGCGCAAAGCCTCCTCGACTCTGGATGGACCGCTCACAACGAGTCTTTTCGGCTCCGAAAAGGCGTCCTATAGGGCGCTCAAGTGGTGTCACCCCCTGCTAATATCCACTTATATATAGTTTCCGCGTTCTGGTCCTGGGCATTAAAGCCTTCTGAACATCCATTCATCACCACATTCCAACTGCTCTAATCGCCACCAGCCATGACTTCTGTTTACGTTCCACCTTGCATCGAGCGCTGAGCGCCGTTCGTAGAACGGGCGAACGTCATTTAGGGTAGGCCGTAACAGGGGCTGTTGGCCGTACGGTGCAGACGGGGCCGGCACACTCCCGCCGCCACCCCCCGTAGGCACGCGAGGCGGTTATCCAGTGCCGGCTGGCGACGGCCGCCAAGGTGTCATGTGTGAGGAGTGTGGTGTGTGCTGTATGTATGACCGATGATGTATGATACAAATTACAAGGTGGTGTGTGACGTTTGGCATGTGATGAGTGAAGAGTGACGCTCTATGTGTGGTAGGGATGTGGTGTGCGATGTCTGCGTGAAATGTGTTGCGTTATGTGTGATATGATACGCGATAGTTATGTGATATGTGATGAGCGATGTTTGAAAGCTAATGTTTTTGTGTGGTGCCACTGTAAGGCGCTGCGCAGCCGTTATTTGCTCCTGGACAGCAGTTGGCCCGGTGACCTACCGAGAGGTCTGAACTCGTTTACCGGCTATGATAGTGCACCTGACCTTCAGCCAGGTGGAGGCTACCCTCCATCTGACTTAACCTGCTGAGTGCAGATGGAAGCTGGCGTTGTAAACTATTCGCCGCTCAGCCGTCGGCTACATTCTGACAAAGCCAGGTCAATTACAGCGGTTCAGAACTCGCGACAAAACATCGTCACGATCCGCCGCAGATGACAAACGGCGCTGCTAACCAGCTTCGCTGCGCGGAGCACTGCCACTGATTATATTCGGTAATAACCGTTAAATTGGACAGCACCCGGTGAGAAATTTGCAGCCGTCTGCACTCCCCGCGAAACTATAATTACCAATTAGACTCGGGAGACGACCTATTACCAAGGGCCAGACAAGGGGAAACCCTTACTACGGGCTAACCTAGGGAAACGCTTCTATGGACAGCACCCAAGACAAAGCGTTGCCACCGACATAGACCTTAGATCAAGTTACCACACAATGCACTCTGGGTACATCATTAACAAGAGCAAGGTTGTGGCGAGAATAAGTTACCACAGGCTAGACTCGGCATAAAACAACACTCCGACCTGGACTAGGGGCAAAACATTACCCGGCAACGCTCGGGTTCTGTGCGTCCCGCACGCCACTGATGTCCTCATTTGTATTGCGTTAGCATCACTAATCAGATAGCCATTATGTCCGGTAGCGAGATCTAGTTAGGCTAAGCAGGAGGGCCGTAATTAATTGAATTAGCCGGACGGAGATTAGTCGAGTCATGTTTGCTTCCTCTGCCGCCTCATCCCCTCTCATCTGCAGCGCCATCCTCGTCCGCTCCTAACACCATCACTGCGCGCGACAGACCAGGACTGTGCTCCATCTGCAGCACCATC
>VOPJ01002068.1:0-18203 GCA_014673585.1 Semibalanus balanoides
CATGGCCAAATTGCCCCTCCACGTGGATCCACTAGTGAATAGATGATAAGAAGAGCATGGCCAAGATAACAGAAAGAAAAAATATCCAGGATTCCTAGGATCCACGATCTGGGATTTTGTTGGATCCTGGATCCTGCAGAATCATTTTGCTGTGGGATCCGGTCGATCTTGGATCCTGAAAAACGTGGGATCCTATGGATCTTGGATCCTGCAGATGAAGAAAATCGTGGGCTCCTGTGGATCCTAGATCCTGGAAAATTGGTTTGTCGTTGGATCTTGTGGAGCATATTTCAATTTATTCAATTTAAGCAATTTTTCAATTCAATTTAAGCATATTTCACTTTTTGTGGTGCTAAAATATAAGAATGCATGCATTTCATGCTTTAAAACTCCCACACTCAATATCAATGGTGTAAGATTTGCATGTGGTGAAAATAAGACATGTGCCAAGATAAAAAATATCCGCGATCTCGGATCACTAGGATCCACAATCTGGGATCTTGTTGGAGCCTGGATCCTGTAGGAAAATATTGTCGTGGGATCCTGTGGATCAAGGATCCTGGAAAATTATTTTTCGTGGGACATATGGATCTTGGATCCTGGAGAAGAACAATACAAAAAATCAAGGGAATCTGTGGATCCTGGAAAAATTAGTTTGTCGTGGGACCTTGTGGATCCTCGATCCTATTTTTAAGCCTTGGCACATGTTTGGTAAAAAGTGATTTTAGATGCATGGTGCAATGCATGCATTTCTAATGCGCTTAAGTCAGCTTCCCGTTTGCGTTTATATCTTGTGACATTTAAAACTAAGGATATGAAAAACCCGCTTTTGGACATGATTTGCACATAACACATATAGTGTATGTGTTGTATGGTAACCTTTACAGTTACTTCGTGTTGCCGACTGTCCGATCGGCCAGTTAGTCCAGCAGAACATTTCGCCTCAGCTTACTATGAAGACATTCCTAGTAAGCCGAGGACATGTTGACAGCCCACTGACAAGTTTCCCGGTTGTTACCGTGTAAATTCCCTTTTTTAATTCATCTTTACTTCCAAATTTGTTGCCGTGATAGTTGGAGGTGTTCCTGGAAACTCCCTGGCTTAGTGACAGGTCAAGCCTCCTCAATGGCGCTGGATCACATCACACTCAACCCTCGCCGTCAAAACGAGTGTTTAGTTATCTTGGAACTCCTGAACAAGCGCAACAAGGCGATGTATATAAAGCGCATCATGTCTTATCTTCTTTGTTTGCTTCAGTTTGGGGTGGCCTGTAATCTGTATTTACAGTTGGTTATGGGTTCTGGGCCAGCTGAGGTGGCCTGGAGCCGGTGACAGTAACAGTTGGGTACAATTGGACAACCCAGATCAGCAGCATAGAAATCCTTCAAACAAGCTCACGAATGTCATGCCTCTGCTCTCGTCTCAAAGGTCAAGAGACCAATGAGTCAAAGGTGAATGAAACCTGTCATTTAGTATACTATCGGATGTTTGCTTGGCACGTCAATTTCCTAAATTCCACAGAATATATTGCATAGCTACATTATGAGCATAAGCACAGATGTGTTTTTTTTAGTCCTTCCTCTCACAGCCATGCAAAACTGATGCATGTTGCACACGATTATACACAAATGATACCTACCTCACACGAAACCTTTGTTAGTTTGCACAACATTTATAATTGCCACTCAGTTTTATAAGGTAACTATTTGTATTCAAAGGAGCGTAGTTACTTACTTTTGGCCTCTAAATACACAAATTGTCACAATAAGTAGCAAAAATGCACACGGCTTCGTGGGGATAATACTTCAGTTTTCTTTTTGGCGAGCTTTACTCATTGGTTTGCATGACACTACAGCACAGTGCACGCATCCTGACATCCTGACTCACCGTAAATCACAACGGTGACCTCATTATGCATCATGCACACCAATTAAATCTACCACGAAATGAGGACCACGAAGTTTCCTCGTAGCCACTCGGCTGTATGCACAAACAATATTATCATTATGGTATTTCAGGAGCACGAGTAGCCAAATCTACTATTGGCTAGATTTACAGATCATCATTGGACTATGATGAAGCGATACAACTGCCTTTCTATATCTTTGGAAATTTAAGTTTTCTTATAAACGATTAGATGAGCTGATAAATATTTACATTTAAAGGTCCAAGTTGGTACACCGATATCAGCACTATGTGTACCGTGGAATGCTATGCGCGCATAAACACTCTGCTCTTCAGAAGCTAAGAATAGTTATGTGATGTCCATGGCTCACACACACAAAACGAAGGTGTTTCCTTTTAACGCAGCTACAACGCACTCGGCTCAGGCCCTTCGGCTGGCCGTGTGAGGCTTCTCGCATGGTGAGCCACTAGTGCTAACCCGTCCGCTACACTGGATGGTTACAAGTTGAGTGGTGGTGCAAGCCACCACTAAGTAATAAAGCAATAAAGGAATAAAGAAATAAGCAATAAAGGATTGATAACGCGTACTACCCTTGGCACACCCGTCGTACCTATAATGCGCTTTTGTATCCATCCTACACCCGAGTCTCCTGGATGGTGTACCTAATTGCGGTTAATGTGCACACCAGCGCCACCTATAGGATATTCGATGAAGCGAAGTTGAAGTTAGTTAAAGTTCCGCGTATCAGATGGCGGTATTATCGGTGAGAAATTGTGTCGTGCTATGTGTTTATGTACACATATAACGGGTGTCAACTATGAATCCGGACGCGACTAAATTACATGTATGTCGAATATGAGATGGATTATAAAAGCAAAAAAGACACCATTAGAAAGGTCACACTTTGTATTTGCATGACACATCAGTGGAATGCAGCCGAAGCTCCATACGTGGCCGCCTCGCGCACCCGCGCGGGGACGCTCCCCATCATGGTCCGCGCAACTGGCGAGTCCAGGAAATGTAGAAACTCTTTTGATTCTGGCGATGAGTTGTGCCTCTGTGGAAGCCTTCCAGTCTTCTTCGTACACTTTTTGCTTCGAAAATCCCCAAATGTCCTCAATGGGACGCAGCTGAGGACAGTTTGGAGGGTTTCTCTACTTCGTCACATGGGGCACCTCCAGTTGGTGGAGCAGCGCGAGCGTATCCTTCGCGTTATGCGAACCGGCGAGATCGGGCCAGAAGATATAGTCCTTGTTTGGGTAGTTGTTCTCCAGAAACGGTACCAATGCCTTCTGAATGCATTGTTTTCGATAAAATTCACCGTTAATCGTAGCCATACTTTGGTAGAAGACTGGGCGCTTGATGCCCCGTCATGATATGGCCAGCCAGACCATCACTTTCCTTAGGAACTTGCTCTGATGCCTGCAACTGCTGTCTTCTGGGACGTCGCCATCAGCACCAGCGTAATATCCTAGGTTGACAGGCATGTTGTTACCCGAGAACGTAAAATAAGTATCGTCGTCCATGACGTCATCTGTTTCCGCACGCGCTCGCAAAACAGTTCTAGCCAGCCTTCTCAGCCGCGTCTTCTGAGTTTGTTTTTGTTTTTCGCTGACACATGGGGTTTTCTGCCGCTTTCTGTAAGCGATTCCTTCCTCTTGTAAGATTTTGGAGACGGACGAATGAAAAACTGATTCCGAAACTTTTGGCCTGAGCACGCACTGACAAAACAGTTTTAGAAGTTTAACTCCAACCACTCTTTTGAAGCACTGTTACCGCGTCATCCTCCCCCTTGAAGACTTTGTGGGTCCTAAAAATAAACGCTGAGAAATAGGCCTTTCGTTCGATGAGGAGAGGCTCGTGATGCAACATTGATAAGCCGCACGTAACTCAAAATTATTCATACTCTTAACTTGAGGAAGAGCGGCTCGACATAATCTACATTTTTCAATGAATTAACCGCACACTTCTCATGTTGCGGATGGATAAGTCTATTCTACAATCATATGTCAATACGGTGCCATTACCTTCAGTGGTCGGTAGCTCAGTGGTAACATAGTCGCCTCTTCATGCTGTTTAAAGGTTGTGCTGTTGGCAGGATCAGTAGCACGGGTTCGATTCCCGTTTGCGGCGATTATTTCGAATTTAAGACGCCAAACTACTCATTAGGATAAGCGGTGAACTAATTCATATGAAACGTTTGGGGCATCTCACCCAACCGTCTCTGATGGAAGTCTCACTTCTTCATTATGATATAGCGTGCGGAGAAGCTGGACATCGGTACACGCTACATGAAAATGTTACAAAATATCCTCTCCAGAAGATGAGAGCATCCGGTGTTCATCTGCAGAATGCCCCCGAATGACATTCAGACTGTAGTGTACTTACGATGAGAAGAAGACACCCCTTCGAGTGTCTCGTGCGTACTCAAACCGCGGTATTATTCAGTGCGAGTCGACAATCGCTTGCCTGTGCTGCTTTAAAGGGATATATACACTTGGGAAAAGTATTAGAATGAGAGAAGAATGCCCTGATTACGGTCCTGGCATTCATTTTTCGCGAAAAAAGTCAGAATTTTAGTTGCTAATGTTGAAAAAATAGTAATATGTTTACATGTGACGTCACACCAATCTTGCGTCACCAAGCGAGTTGGTCGTCACAAGGAGGCATCGACGGCAAACTTTGCGCCCGCCCAGTGACAGCTGCTGTGCCGCGCACCGCAAACGATGGGTAGCCACCGCCGTTAGGCGTGAAAACGCGACGGTGGGTCGACCGGCGCTTCGCTTGCGCCGGGTAGGGACGGGGGCACGCCATTACGTGAACCACTAGTGGTTGCCGAGCGCCTGACGACCGTCGTGCGTCGGGGCGGACACAAGATAAGAAATACTGGGACGGACGGTCCAAAAAGCGAAGTCCGGTGGCAATCACAGTGGAGTAACTACTGATGACGTATGCGAAAACGTCACGGATTTGTTTGACGTTGAAATTATACCACATATGACCAACGGTTTTTGCGTTGAAAGCTCAGCAACTAGGTCGCTTTGGAGGGAAAAATTTCGGATTTGGGGGTTTTCAGCACACCGACATTCTGGCTATCTAGTTAAAAACTAATTGTTAAAGGTGCCTATTTCCCTTTAACGGGCCTTTCTTCTAGAATCGCTCATCTTCTGGCGTTTTCCCCCCTTGCGAGCGTGAGAAGTGCTACCTCGCTCATCCATACGCTTCAGTATGTCATACAGAGTGGTTCTGGGCACTCCCATATCCATGAAATGATTTCAAATGAGATGTTTTCGCTTGTCAGGATTTGTTTTGATACAATTTTCGATGGGCGCGCGGGCCTGTTACTTGTCAAGGACTACCATTTTGGCTGTCATTTTAGTTAGAGTCAAGATAAGGATATTTTGATTGCACACGTTCATAGTACTTTGAACACGCTTTCTGTCAAGGTGCGACACTTAATGTAATGATTGTTGCTGGCGATGTTAAGAAACGTTATTATATTATCTTATTATATTATTGCTATTATATTAGCTTGTAGGACGACAGTTTGAGGATGGAAATGAAGGGGAGCATCATTTAATACACACTCTTGTTGTCATACGGTCTGCAAAATGAATTTCTTAAATATTACTGTGTGCGTCCAAAACTAACATAAACATTTCGTGTTTATTAAAATTTGTCAGTTTTGAAAAATTTTGTGATGGACGAACAGACAGACAGAAGACAGAGAGAAAGACAGACAGACAGACTTGCTTTAAATAGTAAGTTAGATATCGGGCGTCCGTGGTTCAGGCCCTTCGGCTAGCCGTGTGAGGTTCCTCGTTTGGTGAGCAAGGGTGAAGTTTCCTATTAAGTTGGGGCGCTTCAGCCCCCCTCCCACCGAACTTGACTTCAGCATCCCCCAAACTTTGACGAGGAAGTAGGTCAAATCTATGGAGAAATCTGTATTTTGTTGATTTTGATGGTACTTTAAGCGATTTTCTCCAGCTCAGTCCCTCCCCCCGACCCCACACACAAACACCCATAGGCCGCTAGGAGCCAGGGGGCAGGGCAGCTTCCCCCCAACATTTTTGGATTTTAACATTACGCCTTAATGGACGGTGCATGGGAAATAATTCGGACTTCAAAAATGCCTTTTGCCCCCCCACCACACACACACTTCAAATGAGTTCCTACGCCCCTGCACACACCAACTTGTTGGGAGAAGCTACGCCCATGATGGTGAGCCATATCGGGCGTCCGCGGTTCCGCTCTACATTCGTGTCCATTAATCGTGCTGTGGCGGCAACGCCCTCAGCTGAGATCGGTCCGATGGAGCCGCCACGAGAGACGTGGAGCTGCAAAATCAGCCCAGCAAAGGACCACCCGCACGCCCATCCTGCAGCGCCCCAGCAACAGTGTGCAGCCGACGCCCACAGACGCTGGTGTCCTGCCACGCTCCCGGTCAGCATCAAATCAGGCCGCTTCTTAACCCACCACAGACGCTGGTGTCCTGCCACGCTCCCGTCAAGCATCAAATCAGGGCCGCTTCTTTAACCCACAAGACGCTGGTCCTGCCACGCCCGGTCAGCATCAAATTTGGGCCGCTTCTTAAACCCACCACAGACGCTGGTGTCCTGCCAGCTCCCGGCGAGCACCAATCAGGCCGCTATCTAACCCACCACAGACGCTCGGTGTCCTGCCACGCTTCCCGGTCAGCATTCAATCAGGCCGCTTCTAACCCACCACAGGACGCTGGTGTCCTGCCACGCTCCCGGTCAGCACCCAAATCAGGCCGCTTCTTAACCACCACAGACGCTGGTGTCCTGACACGCTCCCGGTCAGCACCAATCAGGCCGCTTCTTAACCCACCACAGACGCTGGATGTCCTGCCACGCTCCCGGTCAGCATCAATCAGGCCGCTTCTTAACCCACCACAGGACGCTTTGGTTCCTGCCACGCTTCCCGAGCAAGCACCAAATTCAGCGCTTCTTAAACCCCACCACAGTACGCTGGGCATCCCGTTCAGCATCAAATCAGGCCGCTTCTTAACCCAGCCACAGACGCCTGCGTGTTCCTGCCACGCTCCCCGGTCAGCATTTCAAATCAGGCCGCCTTCTTAACCCACCCACAGACGCTGCGTGTCCTGGCCACCGCTTCCCGTCAGCATCAAATCAGGGCCGCTTCTTAACCACCACAGAACCTGGTGTCCTGCCACGCTCCGGTCAGCATCAAATCAGGCCGCTTTCTTAACCCACCACAACGGCTTTGGTTGTCCTGCCACGCTCCCCGGTCAGCAACATTCAGGAACGCCTTCTTAACCCACCACAGACGCTGGTGTCCTGCCACAGCTCCCGGGTCAGCTCCCAAATCAGCGCTTCTTAACCCACCACAGACGCGGTGTCCTGCCCCACGCTCCGGTCAGCAACCAATCAGGCCGCCTTCTTAACCCACCACAGACGCTGGTGTCCTGCCACGCTCGGTGCAGCATTCAAATCAGGCCGGCTTCTTAACCCACCACAGACGCTTTGGTGTCTGCCACGCTCCCGGTCAGCGCCAATCATGCCGCTTCTTTAACCTACCACAGACGCTGTGCTCCTGCCACGCTCCCGCCGTCGCATCAATCAGCGCTTCTTAACCCGCCACAACGCTTGTGTGTCCTGCACGCTCCCGGTGAGCTCCAATCAGGCCGCTTCTTAACCCACCACAGAAACTCTGGTGTCCTTGCCACGCTCCCGCGTCCACCAATCAGGCGCTCTTAACCACCAAGGGACGCTGGTGTCTTGCTCGCTCCCGCGTCACAGCACCAAATCAAGGCCGACTTTAACCCACCAACAGACGCTGGTGTCCTGCCACGCTCCGTCACACCAATCAGGCCCTCTCTAACCCACCACAGACGCTTGTGTCTGCCACGCTCCGGTCAGCATCAAATCAGGCCCTTCTTAACCCACCACAGACGCTGGGTCCTGCCACGCTCCGGTCAGCATCAAATCAGCCGCTTCTTAAAAACCCACCACAGACGCTGGTGTCCTGCCACGCTCCCGGTCAGCACCAATCAGGCCGCTTCTTAACCCACTACAGACGCTGGTGTCCTGCCACGCTCCCGTCAGCAATCAAATCACCCGGCTTCTTAACGCCACCAACAGCCCGCCTGGTGTCGCTGACCCACGCTCCTCTCGCCGGTGACAGTTTTTTCACCAAATCAGGCAGTTCTTACCCACCACAGACGCTGGTGTCCTGCCGACGCTCGCCCCGGTACAGGGGACAGTAATCAGGCGCTTCTTAACCCACCACAGACGCTGGTGTCCTGCACGCTCCCGTAGCACCAATCAGGACGCTTCTTCAACCACCACAAGACGCTGCGTGTCCTTGCCACGCTCGCGGCAGCAATCAAAATCAGGTCCGCGGTCTTAAAACCCCACAGCGGCTGCGGTGTTCCTGCCAGTCTCTCGCGCGGACGACAGGATATGACCTGCAAATCGCAGGCCGCACTTGCTTTAACACCCACCATCAAGACGCTGGTTGTCCTGCCAACGCTACCGGTCAGCCACCAAATCAGGCCGCTTGCTTAACCCACCACAGACGCGTGTCCTGCCACCGCTCCCGGTCCAGCCATCAAATCAGGCCGCTTCTTAACCCACCACAGACGCTGGTGTCCTGCCACGCTCCCGGTCAGCACCAATCAGGCCGCTTCTTAACCCAACACAGACGCTGGTGTCCTGCCACGCTCCCGGTCAGCACCAAATCAGGCCGCTTCTTAACCCACCAGTGTCGACACGCCTTATAAAGCTATTAGTGCCAGCCAGACTTGTGTCCCAGATCCCAAAGCTTAGATCCGGGATCCTAGTGGATCCCACAGTATAAAATTCATTTAAGAACTTGGATCCCAGACCCCAGTGGATCCATTTTGCGTAAAATGCATGAAGATCCTTGGGATCCTCCTGGATACCTCTCGGAGTAAAATGTCTTTAGGATCTGGGATCTTAGTGGATCTCAAATCAAAGCGAGCCTCATATCTTGAAAACACAAGATGCAGTGGGCGGACATCAAAATATGTGGTCCCTTTTTTGCGTATGTAGTATGTATTATGTAGATCAATTAGAACCTGGAAATTATCTTGTAAGTTTACCTATTAGCAAACTCATATAAAGTGTACTTTATTTTCCAATATAATAATAATTAACAAAAAGTAGGCACTAACCAGCGTGCCTGAATCCCGAAGTTTTATCTGGGATTACAGTGGATCCCTAGACATAAAATATGTCAATATCTGGAATATTTGTGAATCCCTTGGCTTATTGTGCAAATATGCACCTAGATCTGGTATCCAATGTGGATCCCGGGACACAGGACATATAGATCCAGATCTCAACTGGATCTCAGATCCAGGCACATATCTGGTGCCAGCATTATGAAAAACCAATGCATGGGTAGGTATACTTATTTAAACGATTGTACAAGCCCTACATAAAAGAGTATACAGCTTAATAGTAATATGATGGCGTATCCAACAATAGCATTTGCAATCGTCCAAAGGGCTTTACGGCAATCTGTTGAGTTGTCACTTGTCAATGTACTGACAAATGTCTCAAATAGGTTTTGAGTCCTTTAGCCGCGCGAGGCGAATGTAACAACAACTTGCTTATCCTGTTCAGGACGTCCATGACACCCCGCTCTGCATTAGCTGGAAATCTTCACCTCGGCGCAATCCGGTACTCAGCACCGATGGAGCTCCGGCCCGGCTCATGGTGCACCGGTCCTGCTCGTGTGGCAGTGAGCCTCAGCTCGGCTCATGGTGCACCGGTCCTGCTGGCGCGGCGGTGAGCCTCAGCTCCTGCTCCATGGTGCATTGGTCCTGCTGGCGCGGCGGTGAGCCTCAGCCCGGCTCATGGTGCACCGGTCCTGCTCGTGCGGCGGTGAGCCTCAGGCTCCGGCTCATGGTGCACAGGTCCTGCTCGTGCGGCGGTGAGCCTCAGCCCGGCTCATGGTGCACTGGTCCTGCTGGCGCGGGCCGGTGAGGCCTCAGCTCGGCTCATGGTGTACCGGCCTGCTGGCGCGGCGGGTGAGGCCTCAGCCCGGCTCATGGTGTTACCGGCCCTGCTGGCGCGGCGGTGAGCCTCAGCCCGGCTCATGGTGCACCGGTACTGCTTCGATGTGGGCGGTGAGCCTCAGCTCGGCTCATGGTGCCCGGTCCTGCTCGCTGTGGCGGTGAGCCTCAGCTCGGCTCATGGTGCACCGGTCCCGCTCGTGCGGCGGTGAGCCTCAGCTCGGCTCATGGTGCACCGGTCCTGCTGGCGCGGCGTGAGGCCTTCAGTCGGCTCATGGGTGCACCGGTCCTGCTCGTGTGAAGGTGAGCCTCAGCCTCGGGCTCATGGTGCACCGGTCCGCTCGCGCGGCGGTGAGGGCCTCAGCTCGGCTCATGGTGCACCAGGGACTATCAGGGCTGGGTGCACCCATGGGATTTTTACGAATTTTGTGAAAATAATTATTCTGCCTTATCTGAATGGGGGCTCCCAATTGGGCATGGGTCATCAATATTATGAATTTGAATGGGTCTCGTCTGGGCCTGGGCTTGGCATGTTCATGGGTTCGGCTGGGTTGGCTTGGGGTTTGGGCACCCATGATTAGTCTCTGTGTGCACCGGTCCTGCTCGTGTGGCGTGAGCCTTCAGCTCGGCTCATGGTGTACCGGCCCTGCTGGCGCGCGTGAGGCCTCAAGCCCGGCTTCATGGGCTGCACGGTCCTGCTCGTGTTGGCGGTGAGCCTCAGGCCCCGGCTCATGGTCATGTACCGCGCCCCTGCTGGCGCGGCGGTGAAGCCTCAGCCCGGCTCTGGTGCACCGTCCTGCTCGTGGTGGCGTGAGCCTCGCCCGGCTCATGGTGCACCGGCCCTGCTCGGTGAGCCTCAGCTCGGCTCATGGTGCACCGGTCCTGCTGACGCGGCGGTGAGCCTCAGCTCGGCTCATGGTGCACAGGTCCTGCTCGTGCGGCGGTGAGCCTCAGCTCGGCTCATGGTGTACCGGTCCTGCTGGCGCGTCGGTGAGCCTCGGCTCGGCGCCGCCACCGACTCGGTGCCGTGTCATTTTTTCGGGCCGCATTTTTCGGACTTAAGACCGGAACACGGGCGCCGAGGCTCGCTGCGAAAACTGGTTTGGCACGGCGACCGCGACGGCGGGGCCGGATTACCGACAACGCAATGCGGCGTCGGCGAGCTGCAGTGACCAGCGACGCTACATGTCAGCGTGGCTGTCATGAAGCGTCCTGCGCAGAACTGTCAGAGCTGTACTGTACTTCTGTGGTGGATTTTTGGCAGATTTTGGATTTGTTTGTGGTGGTGGTGGATTTTGGGCGGCGGTCGACAGGTGCGTGAAACTCACTCATGCAGATATGATGCTTCTTTGAAGGGAAGATATGATGCTGTTTCGGGGGAAAACGTTTCCCGCAGGGGAGTTGGTCATTTTTGCAACACCGATGCTACCAGATGGCGCGCATGCCGTTATGCATGCATGCTCTCTTGCCGCATTAGCCATATTTACATGGATCATGCAAACATGAACATGGGTCATGCAACAATGATAACTTCAAAGAGCTATCTTACTTAATATTTAAAGACAAATGTTTGTCTTTCTGTCTGTGCGCGCCGAATCTTAACATTAGCCGTTTTCACGATGGATTATCGCGCGAAATGCTTTAAAAAGTTTAAGTTGTTATAAAATGTTTCGACAATCCATTCCTTAACCACATTTTTTTACATGCCATTTTTTGCTAGAAATGTTCACCATATTTTGTATATGTTGGTATAGAATAACAAATTGCGGTTTGGTGGTTATCAGCAATAAATATTCTGAAATGTTTTCAAAATGACTTGGCATGTAAGTTTTAGATATTATACATTGCTGGGAAACAATTACTGATTTAGGCGATATGATCACTGTTTAATAATTATGGAGCCATTTATTGAGCTCGTTGCAAGTTAATGATACAAAATAAAAGTTTTTTAACAAGCGGCGTAGAGGTCTCCAGCCGAACGCGCGGCGTAGGGGGGGGGGGTAAATATTTACCCCCTCCCCCCCGCGTTATCTTCCGAACCAATAACCGCAGCTAGAGACGCGCAAGGAGGCGATCGAAAAGCTCTCAATGAACACGAATCGAATGCATACCCGACAATTTTTCAAATTAGGTCAAATGTCAAGAGTTAATTGAGTTAATGGTTCATACTTTCAATTATAATCCTTTGATTAAGACTATCAATGCACATAAAGCTCTCAAATGTGTAATACATCTTCTGCATTAAGTGGGAAGTGAATATTGATGCAAAGGTAGGTCAGATTCAGGTCACAAAAGTAACTGTCACCAGAGGGTCAACGAAAAAGTCTTTTGTGACACATGTTTAGGGGTTATTTTTACACGGGAAAATTCGATAGCAACAGACATTTGTTTACAACTTGACCCCATAAAAGGTCAAGATCAGGTCATCTAAGGTCAACACTGGAAACTGACTAATATGAATAAAAAATGTTTGTTTCTAGGTCAGTTTTGTCTCATAAATACCACAATAACATTTATATATCTGTATCAGGTCAACAAATAAAAAAACTTATTTTGAAAAATGACGTCATTAGCTACTTATGCTTGGAGAGCAATCAGTCACTGAAAAATGAAGATGTTCCTTTGAAATTTGGTTTGGGTATTTCTTACACTTGGTTCTCTTATATATATATACCGGTTTTTAGAATATCTTGAGAGAAAAAAAAATTGGGGGAATTTCCGAAAAAAAAAATGTTTTGTGGGGGTCAAAAACCAAAAAATTGGCAATCCGAGATTGCTATTTTTTTTAGAAAACTAAATTTCCTTCCTTATCCAGTTTTGCGTTTGCAATTTGCATTTAAGCTATGTTTTCTACGATGTATCAAGCATTTATCGTTATTCAACCCCAAATGGCATGACACGACGTCATCAAAACCTCATTATCTCCCAAAGTCCTGATTTATTTTCGATGAAATTGTTTTCTGAAGACGTCAAATTGATGCTGGATAAGGTCCTGAAACTTTGACGTCGTTATCTCTTATAGTTTTCAAGTTATTGCGGAAATCCGGGAGGAGGAATATTTACCCCCCCCTACGCCGCGCGGGTTAAAGAGGAAATGCGTATGAAGTTAATTTGTTCAATTTCATACTATATCTTGCAACGTCATGGCTACAATGGCGGCGGCCATCGCGGTATTGAATACGGTGTTGGCGAACGCGCTGAGTTCGTCACGTGAAGACCGAAGATATCCAGGCGAGTGGGGTGCGTGATATTTGCGTCCCTGGGTTGAGGGATGCATACATCACGCCGCCATATTATGGCCAACGCCATCGTGGCCATGACGGTGCCAGATGTAGTATGAAATTGAACAAATGGACTCTAGACGCATTTCTTCTTTAAAAGAGGTTGGTTTTGTATCATAAGCTTGTAATTAGCTCAATAAGTGGTTCCATAATTTAAACAGTGATCATATTGCCTAAATCAGTAATTGTTTTCCTGTAATGTATAATATACTAAAACTTGCATACCAAAACATTTTAAAACATTTCATAATATGTATTGCTAATTACCACCAAACCACAATTTGTCAACATATCATATTTTTACCAGCAAATAAAAAATGGTAAACATTTCTAGACAAAAATCGTTTATAAAATAGTATGATTAATGAATGGATCGCCAAAACATTTAAAAACATATTAAAAAACATTTCGCACAATAATCCATCGTGAAAACAGCTATTATAGAATGAATTAATTCAAAATGTTACGTAATTCAAACACATTAGCATATGTTATTGTCTAATCTTTTTTACAGATCGCATGACAACATTTACCTGTGAATGAATGTGTTCCCTACATTTCCCAACAAAAAACTGTCCTCCTACAACTTAAGATAATATCTGTGCTTAGAAATCCATCATGTTATGAAACGAGACAAGAACATTATGAACGTTAGCAAATGAACATCCTTACTTCAAATGGCACACAAATGATCATGATAAGACACGTGTCCTTTCCTTACAAATAACACGACAAAATTTCTGGCCTACGATACCGCCATCTGTTCAGCGGAACTTCAGCTATAAGTACAGGTGGTGCAGCCAGCGAATATGATATAGGTGGCGTTAGGGACGGTGATCCATTGACGGCAACGTAAACAAATGCAGTCTGTATACATAGATCGTCCAGCGGAGCGGACGGGTAAGCAATAGCAATTTACTATCTGGATAACTTTTCGTTGTACAGCTTATTTTGATAATATGCTCGTATGGATTAGCATTCTGAAATATAACAAACTTGCAAAACATAAAGTAGTGATGGCAGATAAAGCCAGAATGTTGGAATACCCTGCTCCTGTTCTCATACAGTACATAAATGCATGAATTGCATAGTATCTGCCAATGCAAATATTTTCCTAAATCCCTACCCTTGAATGATTGGGCAAATATTGTCAACTGAAAAATAGCATTCAATCACAATGCGTCATAGAACCGTGAGGCAGACTTGTAACGACTCGCATTTATTTGTGTCGACTCAAGTTTGACTCAACAGCCGAAGTACTGACTCAACTCTTGACTCAAGTGCTGTTAGCACAAAAAAATGAGTCGACTCGACTCATTTCTCAAGTGTAGCTTTAACAAATGTATTCGAATCGACTCAATAATACATTTGAGTCAACTCAATTTGACTCATCACAAGTTTCATTATGACTTGATGCTGACCGTGAGGGTAGGGTCGGCTGTCAGATAAATCGGATTATATCTAGTGTAAATTGCTTTGCTCAGGTGAAGGGGCGTGGCCTCAATACCCCCTTGCTATGTCCCTGTTGCATTTGACTCGCATTTGTTTGAGTCGACTCAAGTCTGACTCAA
The DNA here is from genome assembly GCA_014673585.1 of Semibalanus balanoides. Classification (NCBI taxonomy): domain Eukaryota; kingdom Metazoa; phylum Arthropoda; class Thecostraca; order Balanomorpha; family Balanidae; genus Semibalanus; species Semibalanus balanoides. Next base: position 14,785 of record VOPJ01002068.1, read on the forward strand.
GACAATCCGAAGAACTGACGTCAACGCTTGACTCAAGTTCTGTTTCAAACAGATTGAATCGACTCGACTCTTGACTCAAGTCCCGCTTTTTTTAAATTGAGTCGACTCATTTCATGACTCATCCAAAAATGTATGACTCATGAGTCGATTCATGACTCAACTCTGAGTCAGTTACAAGTCTGTCGTGAAGGAGAGCAGGAGCCACACATCAGTTCGTCTTTCGAACGCAAGCACCCTCGTGTTCCCGTCTGAATGCTTTCAGACACCAGATAGAGAGCACAAGACAGGCTCCGATCTGCTAAATCCGTTCCGTTTCCAAGATGACAAGGTCGCGATGATGACACATGTCGGTGGAAGCGTCGTGACTCGTGTTGTAAGGCATTCTTAAAAGGCTAATCGTTGTGCAAGGAGGCTTGCGGGATGGAGTCGAACAGTACAAGACGAATAGGACTTTCCAGACACGCCACTATTTTATAATGGTTAATTCTTACTACGATGTTGGACTAATTCCTGCAATATTATGCTGCACTTCGCCACAATAATGTCATGCGCGGAACTGTCTGACTCTCCTGGAAACTTCCGGCGTGTTATTGCATATGCCTATGATACATATGTCTATGCATCATAGGCATATGGTGGCAGGGTTATCATACATCTCTTGTGTCACCGGTAAGTTGTGGTTTTCAAACTGCAGTTGTGGTTTTCAAACTGCAGTTGTGGTTTTCAAACTGCGTAATAGTGCATGCCAACATGACCAACGGTGACATACTTTGTGTGTGGTCGGAAAAAAACACACACACACACACACATTATTGATGGAAACTAGAGGAGCAGCACCCAGTCTCATATACCAGTCTGATACGCGCCAGACGGCCATCGTAAGCGGTGCACCATCGGCTTGGATAACAGTGGAATCCCAAGTGCCTCAGGCCCTCAAGGCGCAGTTCTTGCTACACTGGCTTTCGAAATATTTGCTAACAACCTTCCAGATCACATTGACCTGCACCGGTGCTCGGCGCAATCTTCGCCGTGCTGGGGGAGGGAGGGGGCGGGCGTTTCGATGCCCCTCTAACTGGGCTCTTGTGGGACGTAAACAAAAGTCAATATGCTGTTCGAAAGCTCGTCAAAAGTTATTTGGAATTGTTTGGCATTTTTTGTCTCAGGACAATAATGAGGTCACCAGGGGTCAACAAAAGCCAGATTTTCCAGCCTTATGACTTCGCTTCAAAACCCCAAATATCTTGCAAAGTATGATAGCTAGGAACAAACTTTAAAAAATGGTACAAGGCAAACGCATTGGTAGTCCTCAAATTTAGCTCAAGGCAATAATTAAGCTACAGAGGTCATCAAATATAAAGGGCAACTTTTTGGCAAAACTGATTTTCGGCAATAAATGTGTATCTAATAAAGAAAAGGCAGTAATTGTTGACGCCACCGTGTTTGTCGGGTCAAAATGCTTTGAATCATGTTCATGTTAACTAGGTTAGATCAACTTATAAGTTTGACATCAGGTAAAGATCAAGTGGTGACCCAAGTAGATTATGTTGCATATTGGGAGACGTATCTCGACAAAATAAGAAACAAATCGGTGTCGATTTTACTTCCCTATCTTCATTCTGTAGACGGTTATTGACAAAAAGGTGTTGGTGACCTCGGATGACCTCGGTTGAACCTGTATGGTTCACTGAACCCATGTTGCACCTGGATCATCAAGAATGTCCTATGCTAGCATGATCAAGAAGGAATTGGAGTAATTTCATACGAATCCTCGGAGAAGAAAGCATTTTAGTATTTTCCCGTTGAATTATAATGGAGAGGCCACAAAACTCATCTGACTTTAGGTCACTGATATCAGAGCGAGACATACGAACGAATGGACTAGATGCAGGTTGTCTGGTGAATACTTGCAAATTAATAGGAAAAATGTGCTGAATCTATACGTGATACACACCATTTTGCATACAAATCAATATTTTGCGAGATATTTGTATGTAAAAGTTTATTATTTATAAAAAAACATAAGGGTACGTTCCTAGACCAGTTTTGTCTAAAAAATACAAAAAAGTATTTATTTGCTCGTATCTTGCAAAAAAAGTAAAAAAGTGATTAAAAATGACGTCATAATTTTATTTTACTTAGGAAGCCATCACTTAGTCAAAAATGGAAATATTGCTTTGAAGTTTGGTTTAAGATTTTTTATCAGTTATTTCACATTTATTCAGGTTTTTATCATATCTTTAAACATTTTGATTTTGTAGTGATTTTACCTTTTTTTTCTTTTTTGGGATCAAAAACCAAACTTTTGAAATTCCGAGATCACCATCTTAAAGAAAATGTAATTGTGTGTGATTTCTGTTTTCTGTTTGCAATTGTCTGCAAAACCCTATTTCCTACGATTTTTTCAAATATTTAACTTTTTACCAACATGACGTAACTAAAACGTCATTATCTCCCAAACTGCTTGACTAGGACTAATTTTGATGAAAATTTGTCGAATACGTGTTTGTTGTTGTTAACTCAGCTACTGTAAATTTCAGCAATATTTTCCGCATGCGTAAGAAGTTTTTCATATAAAACCTCAAGGGGGCCCCGTAAGGCGAGGGTTAAGGAGCGTATAAAAGCCGCCACCCCCCCCCGCACGGTAAGGGTTAAGTTCGGTTGGGCGCTCAAACGCGATGGCCCTCAAACTTACAGAAAATTGTGTCCCATTTAGGTACTGGTGATGACCAATACCTGAAGGACGATTTCGACCAGCATGTCACGAGGATGGTTAGAGCTTAAGGGCGCCGCGACAGCTAGTTGCTATACCCAATGTAGCACCCATATCCGGCTAGCAGCTTGGTCGCTCAGATGGGAATGGAATCAAAATTCCTAAATATGTCAGTTTTTCTATGACTCGCAGGCGCACTACCCTCAGCATAGAGAGCCCTTATATATGACCGCCACTCGTGCAGTGGCCAGAACGACGCTCTCTCGATCGGGGACGTCAATAGGTGCAGCATGCTGGAGATCTGTGCGACCTTGATGCGTCCCTTGACAACACGCAGGCTGACATTTCGGCTTTGAAACAACTCTATGATGACGTTAAACAAGCTAATAAGTCCCTCGGAATCTTGATTCGGCTTTTTCAGGCAGACAATGAGTTATTGACTGATTTATTTATTTTCGATTCGTGACAACCGCAAATGTTGAAATAGCTGCACTCAAACTATGAAAAACGACTGCGGCTTCGGCTGCATTCCAAATGTTAAAGGCGATGCCAAATTCCACCGAATTAAAGTACAAAACAGCAGACAGAGCATTTCTTCAACACGTGATGTACCTGCAATGTGATGTGATGTCAATGATGTGATGTACCTGCGCGCTATCCACCTTGAAGCACTTTTATTTTCCAGGGCATATTATTCTCAGAGACAGGC
>VOPJ01002069.1:0-18205 GCA_014673585.1 Semibalanus balanoides
CTCAGTGAGTGGTGGCGGGGTGCGGCGCGGCGCCGCCGGCCGGCCGCCTCTCCGCCAGTGGCTGTTGGGGTGCCGCGCCACAGGGGTCGTAGCGCTGCGCCACATCGAGCCGCGTGTCGCACCGCGCTGTGGTCGTGCGTGTGGGTGTGGGCGCCGCTGGAACCGTGCTCCGACCCGGTCTTTCGCGTAGTCCCTGGAACGTTCTCCCCTGGGTGAGGCGGCCTTTAGCGCCTGAGAAGCACGAGTGAGGCTGCTGCAGACTGCGTATTGGTCGGATTAGCGAAAACAAACTACTTCTGTTTGACTGCAATGGAGGGTTTTAATTTATAGCATTTATCGGCAATTCATAAAGACTGTGTGTTTGTGTGTGTTTGTGCGTACCATGACCTGAAAACATCACACACAAATCGGTTGGTTTACAATTGAGTTGTTAATACCTATCGTATATAATTATTTTCTACTCGCTGATATTATGCTGGATTAAACATTATTTGTGGTTTCTTTGCCCACAATACGTCAAGATGCCGGGCTGTGCTTAAGGTAGCAAGGAAATTTAGTAAACTCATACATCGAAAGCTGAATGTCAAAATAATTATTTTTTGCGCAGTTAGTTTTTGTAATATCAAGTTTAAAAAATCAACAATTTTTCCAGCAATGGTTAACTTTGTATAATTCTGGATATTGTATAATGCTAATACATCTGTCAAATGTTTGCGTTGCTTATCTACATTCGTGTGCAATAATATTGACATATTTGGTCTTGAATCCAGCGATAGTGTGTTCGGTATCAACGTCAATAGAAAGTATATCTCCAAACCTGTAAACAGGTTCCGGCTCAAATGTCATAACTACGTTGCTTTGGCTAAGAAGCACATCGCATGTAACACAGAAGGCTCACAGCTGAATAGCAAACGTTACGTACATCTTAGTTGGCTTACAGCTCAATACCACCAGTGCATCAAGGGAGAGCTCACAGCTGAATAACACCACACACCATATGTTACAGAAATGGCGTACAGCTGGGACAACCGAGTCAAGTTCGTCGTCCGTTATATGTACGGTAAGTGCTTCTCTGGAGGATGCTTCAACGCTTCTTCTTAGGAAGGAACGCTGCTGTGAGGGGACGCTGATAAAGCTCTGACCGACTCAAGGCACCATTTTCCCATCGTATTCATCCAAAGCAGGTGCAAATCACAAAATAAACGATAAATAAGCTACAAGAATACTAATACATTTTAGTAAATAGTTAACGCGTGCCACTCTCACATTAGGTTGCATTTGTAAACGTTTACCCTATTTTCACGTATTCACACTCCCATGATTGATATATTTCTGCTGACGGTAACAACTATGCTCACGTCACCATTTACTTCTTAAGAAAAAGAACGCTTTGCTGATATTTCAAAACCAAAGCGCAACTGAGAGTTTGTTATCGGCTGTAATAGTCCGAACTCCACGTTTATATCTTCTCTCCAGCCCCGAACGGCATCGTGAAAGGCGTATTGAGAGCGATTGGCTTCATCCCCAGGCGAAACGTGCTTCAGGAACGTTGGAGAATCGGGGTGATATTGAACGCAGAGACGCGGAAGGAAGCACTTGTGGCTGCCTCATTAGCGCTAATGAGTCACCTCGCTTCACACAAATAATAACTGGCAGAGTTATTGATTTTATGTTAGTGCTACTGCGCCAGCTTCCCTTCACGAGGGTGATGATATCGCGGAGCTAAGGATATGTTAACGGGGGTAGACCGCATGGATCAATTGTTGTCTATGTGTTCCGAGTCTGTCTAGCGTTTCCACAATGCGGTGAGGTGTTGCGCCACAATTTCCGCTCCACAAAAATGTATCCGCACATCTTCGGATAGAAATACATTTATTATACGCTTTAGCCTTTTTAACTACAATTAATTTCCGTAATCTGGATAGGACTCTGAACATTTCTGGAATTCTTAATATTTCTCCACACATGCCCGAGTAGGTGCGAGGTGACAAGAGGCCCATGAGTGCAATTTGGTGGATTATATCGATGTTTGACTGTACTTAAAGGAAGTGCGCCTCCCCTTTGGAAGGTCAAATATGTTTTCATTACGATAAGAAGCCATTAGTTTGTTGATTGGACACGATAAAGCTCACGTCTGGAGCCACTCTCGTTTAATTTTTACTTATATCCTGTTTTGCGTATTGTTTTGTTTCGATATCCATAAACGATCGCCACTATACACAGAGTAAAGAAGATGTTATCTAGAATGGCGCACCTAAGACAAAAACTTCCCAGCCGAACAATGCAAAATGGCCAGCGAGGCTCTGTTCGGCAGCTGCTATCATCGCGCATGAGCCATTTTCTATTGGCCAGCGCGCCGCTAACAATATATGCTAGCAGGATAATTCCTAGGGCAGTGCTTCTTAGAAGCGAAAGTCTCCTCTCTGGTGCCTACCGATGATTGTACAATTTCATACTGATTTTTGGCGCCTTTGGAATATCTCAGCAACTAGAGTGAATTTAGATAAATGAAGCAATGGCTTAATTAATTTTAAAAAAAAAATCGTTTTATAGACCAGTGTCAACACCTCCACATGAGCGAATGTGAGAAGGCAAACTCCCTCTCAGGGGCGTAGCTTCTCCAGAAAAGTTTTGAGGCTGAGCTTAAAGCGGGTACCATAAAAAATAGCTTAAAGCGGGTACCATCAAAATCCACAAAATACAGATTTGTCCCCGGATTGACAACAACTTCCTCGTTTAAGTTGGGGGGCGGGCTGAAAACAAAGTTGGGGATGAAGCCCCCCCCCCCCCAAACTGAATAGGAAACTACACCAATGGCCTGGTCACTGCTCCCTTCAAGTGAAACCCAAAACACACCTCTCGAGATGTGTTTTCATCAGTTGGTTGGATAGACTGTGCCGCCGACAGCCGTGGCCTGCGGCACAGCCTACCCTCTCTTGGAATCCCGATCGTCAAATCGATCAGCGGGCGATGCGCGCGGAGGCTTTCATGTTGTAGCAGAGGTGCAATATTTTTTGGTACCGCTGTGCCGACCTGGTGATATGCCACGGTGCACTATGGTATTCCTGTGGTACATGGCAATCCGTGCCAATGCATATGTAAAATCGACGTCAATTTTCATGTGGCATATTCTTATTTTGTTTGCGTGGCATGGTATGATATATTGTGTTTTTTATGCTGCACATCTATTTTCTAAGACAGATGCCCATTGCTGATGGTTTATATTTAAAAGTAACTAATAATTGATCTGGGATCAAAATTTGTTGTCCGTAAAATCCAACTATTGCTGCTAGTTTTGTTTTTCGCAGATTTAAAATGATATGATTGTCATTGACACAGTACTGTCTTATGTCACAATCGTTGTGTTATTATATCGTTTAATGGTGAATGGATAGTGGATACGCTCATGTGAAAACTGTTTTATCAACCCTATTATCGTCGGGGGGGCTAAAACGACCCCCTGAGTTTTTTTTCGCTGATGTTTCCAAACAAGTAAAGCTACGTAGGTACAGCCTCGACACTTTTTGACTTTTCCTAAATATGCATTGGCCACCTTCTGGCAAAACTTGAAATTGTAAACCTGCCATGGGAGGCTCTAGACGCACTTTCTGAAGGGGGGACATATTTGGTTTTTAGCGTGATTCGGCTTTCAAAGTAAAACAGTTCCCATTCTCTTACCGTTGTATATAAGAGTTTATAACTCTCATACAATTCTTTACCGCCTTTTGGTTCTGTAGACATGTATATATTTTTAATTGCGCATAGGAGCCTTCAGGGACGTTTTTTGTGAGACATTTTGAGTCAATGGTATTTCACAGAAATATGAACGATAAAAATTTCAACCTCTGCGAACCTTCTTTGATGTTCTTTGCACACCTTTTGTGATTTGTGATTTTTATTTTTGAGTCAGCCATAGGCGACTCCAGGAACATTTTTTGTTGGGCAAGTGTACACACACATTGTGCTTTCTAACTCAAAACTTTATTTTGCCGTGTTTTATGTAGTGCAACATCATCTGCATGGATCACAATTGTAATTTGTGGCATAGGCGATACCAGGGATATGATGCAAGCGCATGGCCAAACGAAATAGGCGGCTCCAGGGATGAAACTAGGGGGATTGTGTACCCACGACCTGTAACTATATAGCAAAAGATTTCAACTTGGAACTTGGTGATCTGTTCAAGCAATGCCTTGTACTCGTTTCATATTTTTTGATTTTTTTTTGTTTTCCCAAGGGCGACTCCAGAGACAGATTTTTGGGGACTTGTGTTTGACTCCGTTCACACTTAACACGCATTGTGCTTAGTGACCCTGGACGCTATTTTGCAGTGGGTAATTTTATGTAATATCATCTGCATGAATCGCAATTGTATTTTGGGGCAAAGGTGGGCCCAGGGATGAAATTATGGGAATTGAAGACCAATGACGTGACACTGTATAGCAAAATATATCAATAAGCAAAGATAAAGATAACACGAGACAAGGCTCAATTTCCCTTCATTTCCTCTCCTGAGCACGCCACTGCACAAATACAGAAGTGTTATAATTAACCTTATCATGCATACACATAATACTACGCATCTAAAACAGAAATCAAAGTAGCACAAATATTTAAATGACATCTTTAGATACCCCATTTGGAATTAATTGCGGGTTATTTCCCCCAAACTTTAAAAGGGAGTAAATGATACACCATACAATAAGATGGAAAAATCCAACAACATGAAAACATTACGTGCAAACAACGTCCCTTTGCAATAATCTAAAAATGCATGTTTTCTCCCATTTTTTCTTCCTGTATCCACCCGTGACAAAATTGTGAATGTTTTAAATACAGGAATGTAGTTCAAGCTGCAAGGAACCAAATTTAGTTTTCCCGGAAAGAATCGGTCAAGTGGTTTCCGAGGTGCGAGGGGGGGGGGGCGAATAAGCCCCCCTCCCACCCCGACAGATTCGTATACTTTTTATAGTTATATACCTCCAGGAATACTTTTTATATATACCTCGACGTATACCTTCAAGAATAGGATTAAAATTATTCGTAATTTAGGTAATTTAGGATTTAGGTAATCATTTTTTGCAGGGGTAGGATGAACACTTAATTCCACCGCCAGATACACTAACTTGCAGGCAAAACTTGCCTTTGTCTTAGCCTTACTCTGCCACTTGAGACAAGTGTTCATGTCTCGTCCGTTTGCGCATGCCTCGTCCAGCATCGGGCAGCTTTCTCCAGAATGTCCTGCCGGGCGCCCGACTAGTACAGTATAGGTTACGGACACTGGGGAAATGGTGTGGATATTTTCGTAGACACGTGATTCTGTCTCTCAGAATAAACTTATCACGGCATCGCAATCATGCGCGTGCTCTATCGCATAGTATAAAAAAACCGATATTATGTACGCATTACGAGTTCCTCGGAAGATTTAATTCAATAAACTTAGCAAATGGTGACTCTTGACTCCGAAACTTTCGGGTCTATCTTCGGCTACTCTAGAACGACGTGTTCGGGCCACACTGCGTCATAATTGCGTCGGAACCGCCCCGATTTTCTAATAATAAACGATATACGATATTATGTCTCTCTGCTCTTCACGCTGTATTAATCTGAAGCGACTTACACCTGCGATCTATGGTCGCTCCTGTTCCTGCGTGGATTCCTTGGGTCGTCTGGCCGCCTCGTCTGGCAGATCCGTCCCGCCCGATCCAATCATGTATTTCATCTCTCAGGCTCATGACCAATAACAACACTGTATCCCCCAAAATAGATAATTCTTTACCGAATGGTCATTTTTTTCGAATGAAGCATGTACAGCTTGAGACATCCGAGACCTCAACAGCTTTATATTCACCCACACTTTAACAGCTCGGCATAGAAACATGCTGTTGGGAAATTTGGGTCAACCTTTATCTTGCAAGAATGCGGCCGCACTGTAGCCTTATGCATTTCTTGTCCTGCCTTGAATTAATGCGAGCCGTGAAGCTGCGCGGTACGGGGCGACAGGCTTTTTCCGCCCATTGGCTCGGCAAAGGCCGACACTCGCGTGCTTTTACTGGACAGGTACCACTGTGGTTTGTTTCACCGGCGATAGTACGACGCAGCCCGCCGCCACAGTTCACTGATAGTGCGCCGGAAAGCCTCGCGGGAGACGTTCCACCTATAAATTTGGACTGTGGCCGTCATAACGACAGTCGTTACACGCCGTAATGAGCCTCAGGCTGTGCTGCCCACGGGGAACCGTAATTCGCACATGTCATTCTCATTAGATATAACAGACAGACTTCCTGGAATTTTGCACACGAAGGATCAAGGTACACTGCAAGCAGTATAGGGGCCCGAAAATGTAATTATAGTTAGCATATTCGGAGCTATTAATCGACGAAACATAGAAATGCCATCTCATAAATCAGCCAGAATCCTTAATATGTCGGCAACCAGATGTGAGTCCACATTCAGGCAACGCACAGGACCACAAATTACAGCCATTTGCAACTTTGTGTAGAGAATTAAACGGGGCTAGTCGGCCATGCAACTTTGTAATTCTGAGAAAAGCGCGTAGTATGAGTTGGCAGAAATTAATCGCTGATAAGCGTAACAAATTGCGCTTTATTTATTTGTTAGTATATTATTTCGTCTTTCGCTTAAGCGATTAAACTAAGTATCAGCTGAACTAAAAACAATTTATGGCGAATACCTATGGGACGCAAAAACAAAGAATAAAAACGACCCGTAAATAAAGGTTTAACGAGAAGATGAACCAGTCTTTTATAATCCATTGTGATCATATTTATGGTTTCATGTATAATCTTTCAAGTGTACTAAGATACACCTACATTGTATAAAAACCCTGACTATCTTAGAACGACCTTTATGTATGCATTCGATTTAGGGCAAAAGTCAATCATCGAGATTGGGTGAGAACGCATAAGAACCAACCACGCCTCGGTATATAGCTGAACAGCGAATCAATTCTGTACCAATACCTATCAAGAAATGATTTAATTATGTATTAAGACATCACGTTAAAGTAACAGCTTTATTAAAACGGCTGTAACGCCAATCCGGTCCGCCATATTATTGGGATCGGCAAACCTTCAATTAGCAACTACCCGCACATGCATTTTCGGACCCACATCACTGCAGTAATAGAGTTCTCTAATTTTCAATAGTCTCTCAAGCGCCTCTACTGTTATCTCTATGCGCCTCACATATGATGTGATTGTATGCTTTTATGAATCTGCTTAATTAGAGAGACGTGGACCTCCGATTTGATATGGCCTCCGAATGGTTTGATGGCCTACCAAGCCACCTCACATCCGTTTCGGCCGCTTGCTCGCCGACACGTTTCTCCACGAATAGACAAGAAAGAGGAGCCGGATCAGGGGGATGTTGCGATAAGGGGTCTAGTAGCCACCCAACCAACAGAGTACTGATACTATGTTTTGCCGCTCCTTAAAAAGTAGGATGTACAGTTGTAAGAATTGCCTTTGCAGCAGTCAAAATCCAGCTATCCACATTCCACAGTTAAAAACTTGAAAATTCCGCACAGTTTCGCGGCATGAAACAATACACATTGCTTATCAAATTGGGAAAATTGGCAAATTAATTAATTAAGTGCCGGGCAGTCTCTCCTTGGTTATTCCTAATTGCTAGCTCAGGGCCCATTTCCTTCATAAAATATTAACTTTCAAGTGCGCTACATGTTTAGCTAGTCTGCCGAGTTCCGAAAAAGGCGAAGCAAACGCAAAGACGCGGACATCGGCACCCGGAAGCTGCTCCAGCGGTGCCTTACTTGCTGGACCGAAGAGCTATTAGTGAGACCAGACCAGGACCATCTCCCCAAGCCATCTCGCCCTAGAATCCTCCAGATCTGCAGGGACCATTTATGTGCGGAAAAGTCGTTCTGTTTTCGGAAAATACGGAAAAGAAAATGTGTGCGGAATTATGTGCGGCATATATATGAGTATGCGTGATAATTAATTATGTGCAGAAAAGCCTTACTGCTTTCAAACCAACTCATTGCAGCTTTTAGATATTCATTCAAATCGTTGTAATTGTGATTATAACCTCTATCAATATTTTGTATGACCAGTAATTATCTATCCATATGGTACTAATTATGTGCCCCGCTGAGCACTGCCAGGACTTCTTAATGGGTACCATCGTGGTGTTACCCAAGATTACCGAAGAATAGCGTTATTTTACTAATAACTAACCTAACCAATATAAGTTACCAATCGTTTCTCTTCATAACGGGACCGTTCTTAGAGATGTGCCGACACAACAATGGACACATGGGTTCCGTGAGTCCTGTGAATCTATATATTAAAATGTGTCGTTTTCCACAGACCTTAAACACTCACAAATTTTAATGCCGCTTCGTTCGTCACCTATCCCAGTCAAAATTGCTTAGGCCATCAGCCATTCTGTCTTCGGTTCGTTGTAAAGAACGAGATGACTTTTGCAAATTAACTTATAGACGCCTTATGTTTAGCTTCCTTATTATTTACAGGCAAGGGCCGGATCCAGGGGTGCCAAAGGTTGGCTCCATGTTACCCACTCCCCCAAAAGCCTTACCTCAAAAAAATCAGTTCGGCTGCTATTAATTTGTCGACACTTTCCTGATGCTGATATTTAGTTTACCGTTAAGGAAACTAAAAGCAAACTTTTACTAAGAGACAAGTTTCCGTTTTATTAATCCAGTTAATACTTGATATTCATTCAAAAGCACAAAGGCAGAAATCTGACGACTCGCAGCTTTTCAGAATTCTGCGATAAATTTTTCGGATTTGGGCCTGTCCCACCACACCAACTGGTCAAAGTAATCACACACTTCTCCTTTGGAATTTCCGTCCATTGGTTTTACCAAGGCCTCACCGGTCTCTATGGTTATGTTTCTGAGGGTATCTATCAGGCCAATTACTGTAAACTATAAAAATTCCATGTCTACCATCATAGTCACACTTTCAGGGCGCTCACAATAACAAGATATGCGCTACTGTATAATATACAACCACTTGCAAGTTTCCCATTTTATAGGGACACTGCCAGTTCTTCAGGATGTATAATCTGGTAGTCAAAAACAGGGCTTAAATAAAGAGCATAATTAGTGAAGGACCACTTAAGACAAATTTGTAAAATCGTTTCGCCATTCCAAATTGAAAGGCTTAACCAAGCAGCGCAAATTTTTAGCAATAAAAACAATCAGTACTAACTTAATTATTTATTTTAGTATCCCTAGAATCTAAACTGTTTACGATTTTTCTTACAAACCCACAAGCATATGTTGAAGCGTTTACTCAAAGTTAACTGCACACGGAGAAGGGATATCAACTTACAACCGTCAGCTGTCCTAACACGCCTATTTGGCAATTGGATTGATTTGAACTGCCGATTCAGCGCTTTTATTATCAATTGAGTGGGTTCCTGTTAACTGCACCGACAGGATCTCCATTACTACCGTACTGAATGGCAACTGCCAGTGGTTAATGCGTGAACGTGCAAACTTGAACTCTATGCAGCATCTGCCGCACTTGGTTGTTGCCATGGAACGTTATGCACTGACTCCTTTTTCTGATTTTATGGATACAAAACCTGGAATCGTTGGAGGACCTAATCCATCTTAGAAACAAGCACTTTCCGTTGGTGAAAAACTTCATTCACTGGTATGGCAGCGCATTTATATAATCCGTTCGGGATTATTACCCGTTTATTTTTGGTAATAACTTTACCATTTGCGCTATTAATGCAGCCTTCCATTCAGGCATAATACAGGGACATTACACTTGTTTTCTGCATCCATTACAACAATTTCGACAGAGATGCTTGAGCGAAAAACTTCATCTTCTAGGTAGTTGGCATTCTAACGCTTGCAAGAATAAATTTTTTAACGTAGTGGGTGGTGGAGAACTCGTCAAGCTCATAATGGATAGCTGGAGAGAAACTGAAAGCGTTGGACGAGTGTGAGTATTGGGCAACTGGGCGCGAAAAAATGGCTTCATGGTGCTTATCAAATCCGATTGATATTTAACATATCAAATTTTACTTTGAACAGACAGTGTCCCCTTAACAATGCTGCAAAGGCTTAAATACACGCATAACAACGTGTAATTTGTATTTCTTCATTTCAACCCACCCCCAACTAAAAAATTATCGGCGACGCCCAGAGGCGTACCTTTTTGAAAATCATTGGAGTTGCACTTAGTTGTTAAGAGCCCATTTGTAGTTTGTACCACATCTCATCATAGGCGTAGTGTTAAATTCCAAAATTATTGGGGTTGTAGCTACAACCCCCTTTGCACTTAAGCTACACCCATGGCGACCATAGAGATCATATATACATCATGTATATATGATCTCTATGATGGCGACGCCCCTGGGTACAGCTCACACAGCTCAGTGTAAGACAAGGACACTTGAAAAGGACATTTGGACATTTAGATGTGCATAAAATTTTGACTAAATATAAAAAGAACATGTGAATAACTTCCAACAGACCAAGCTTAATTTCATTTGCGCGTCCATTACAAGTGGTAAATGAGAGTGACTGATGTCTGACGAAACGTTTTGTACCTAGGTTATACGTGTCACGTTTGTATTCATTTCGGCTCCATGTTCCAGACATCGACAACAATGGGTACCTGGACAAGAACGACTTCGAATGTCTGGCGGTGCGAACCACCGTAATTGAAAGCAAGGGCGATTTCACACAGGAGAAATACGAGCAAAACCGCAAGGTCATGCGAAACCTCTGGAACGAAATCGCAGATCTTGCAGACTTCAATAAGGTATGTGACGGAAGCTCTTATGCTGTTAAGCTGTGCTGTAAGAGGATCACAAACTTGCAATACAGCCCGTTTGCTTAAATAACTTATGGGTGGTCTAGCCATTAACTGTGAGTGATTATATAGACCAGCTTTAACTAAAAGGTTGTATTACACTTGTAGAAATTATGTGCTACTTATCCGGCATAATTAATATAATAATACACATTTTGCCATTGTCATTTGTAAATTGTTGAAACATGTGCCTTGGCCTGTTTTGCCCTCTCTTTTTGATACGTTAAACCAAAGATTTCTTTAAAACCCATTTATGTTCTTATTTATTTTTCTTTATTACATAATAGTACAGTACAATAGTAGTAATAGTGCTATAGTATAATACACATATGAAAAATAAGACAAATTGCTTTTTGCAGGACGGTATGGTTACAGTTGACGAGTTTAAGGAGGCTGTTCAAAAAGTATGCGTTGGAAAGAACTACGACCAATTCCCTGATGCCTTGAAGGCTTTTGTCAATAAAATTTTTGATTCCATCGACGTAAATGGTAAGGGCCACACTCATTGACCACACTTGAGTGATACATCAAATGAGATGTCTGGATTAGCGAGTGGCTCTAATGTCGCAGCACTTTTAATGATCTGTCGGTGAGGTGACGCATACAATTTTACTCTTTTGGACTCAGTTCCCAAGCATCTCCTTTGACAGTGCACTCTTCTGCTTTAATCATTGTTTTGGAAGATTGTTCTTAATGTTGTGTGGCTTCGTCTGCTTGGTTAATCAATTTACTTCGTGATACAAATTATACGAAGTCAAACTGTTACTGATCAATATTTTTACTGACATTTTTGGGTTAAATAACTAGTTACTAACACACATTTTGCAGCATAAAATGCGTATGCGTACTGAACCATTTTTCACTTCTTTTGTGCACTATTCAAACTTTATTTAAAAAATGGCAAAGTATTGCAGTTTGATTCTATTTCCTCGGCAAACAAAACACGGTATTTGGCATTTGCATATCTGTTATCTTGACTTTTGACCCAGAATCCTGTATCACGGCCGCGATCAATACAAACAATGCCGACGAACCGCTAAAGACAACAGATAACAAAAACGCAGCAGCCGATGCGAACGCGTTTGATGAGATCGCTGCAATGCAACGCTCGGCTCTTGTTACCAGCCTGGAAGGACATTATATACTATAAAAACAAACTACAGCTCATGATACATTATTTGAAGCAGATTCGATTGTAGCATATAGATATAAGAACAAAAATGAAACTTAAGTATTGATACAACATGTAATATTGCAGTTATACGTCAAAAAGACCTTATGATGACGGGGCCCCGTCCAGGTCTCCATGATCAGGAAGCATTAAGTAAAATGTAATAGAACCGAAGAAAGATGACAGCTGCGTAGAAACGGAACCTTAGCTGAAAATGGCAAACTATGAAGCAAAAAGCTCGGAAGTTGTTCTCCCTAGGTGAACCAGGACAATTGAGCTATCACATCTTCTTAATATTCCGGGCAGGGGTGTAGTTTCCTATTCAGTTGGGCAGGGACTTCAGCCCCCCCCCCACAACTTGCCTTCAGCCTCCCCCCAACTTGCCTTCAGCCCCCTCGCCAACTTGCCTTCAGTTCCCCCCCACTTGCCTTCAGCCCCCCCCCCCCCAACTTGGACGAGGAAGTAGATCAAATCAGGGGGAAATATGCATTCTGTGGATTTTGAGGGTATTTTAAGTAACTTGTCCCAGCTCAACCCCCACCCTCCCTCCCCAATATTTCGTGAGAAGCTACGCCCCTGACTCCGGGTTATATTTACTTATGAAGCATCTGCTGGCTGCTATTCTCTCCAATGCAACGCCGTGGTCATAATGTCATTTACTTAGTCTAATTTGAAGCTAATTCATTGGAATATCTCAAAGGATCTAATTCATCCAGCGTGTCTCGTATTCTTATCAGAAGCATACGTGACTTGTCCTATTTGAAATTCGAGTCAGTGTAAGATACAAATTGTCTTTGGCCACAATGATATCCTCTGGTTAAACCTCCTGCAAAGCACAAGCTATTCCAATTGCTGGATTTTCGATGCTGCTCAAATTTATCCATGTCTTTTGTTTACTACTTATTTTTAAAGCATGTTGTTCTGTTCCTAACACGCACACGCACACGCACACGCACACGCACACGCACACGCACACGCACACGCACACGCACACGCACACGCACACGCACACGCACACGCACACAAATCACGCATAATTTTTCTTTCTTACAAGCTAATCCTCTTTCACGAACCTTTTTCATACGATCGTGATGCTATACTATGTCGTCTGTATACACGTTCGCTTTGCGCGCGTGTGTGTGTCTTTGTGTGCTATTTGTGGCCGTTCGTACTTGGAAGATCGGAAGGCGAGAGGCCTGTGGGTCACTGCAGGACCAGTGACTGCAGTGACCTGACGGGTCCTGTGCAGTGACCCCTGTCAGTGACCCTCACCACCCCCTACTCAGGACGGACAGGTGTCTGTGGACGAATTCAAGAGCGCCGTCAAAGACGCCTGCGTGGGCAAACCGTTTGAGGACTTCCCGTCGGCACTTAAGGCCTTTATCTCATCTCACTTTAGCACAGTGGATGTAAACGGTAGGGTTGGTCTGGTTGGTCTGCCCCTACCCCTGGCCCCGTACTAGTGAGCCGTGTGTCTCTCCCTCCTTACTTACCTTGTACCTCAGTTCCAGAGAAATGTATGTCGTGCGTACTCCTGCTTCTTCTTCTGTGTGTTTGTGTGTGTGTGTGCGTATGTATGTGTGTGTTGTTACCCTCTCTCCGCAGTCGCAAAGGGCTGTTGTTTCGTTTTATTTCTCCCCCTCTCCCCAAGGTAGAGGGTGTCTCTTTAGATGATGCTAGTTGCTACCTTTTCCCTCATTTCTCCAGGTTTGTAGTAGCACATGTTTGTGTGTCTTGTGTCGTTTTTGGTTCCCTGCTCATGCTGATTTGATGATTCGTACATCTGTGTTCCCTGCTTACCATTTGCCCCTCGACCACTTCTGGAGATGTTTAGTGAATACATATTTATTAAAAATCGCAATCAATCTCAATCAATCTCAATCTCAATGTTTAGTGAATAACGAGTTATTAACAAGTCATTTCGCTATATAGTTGTCGGGAAAACATTGGTGCAAAGCCAATTTGAGTAAGCTGCTCAAGCTCTCAAGCATGCTCGTTGATGACTTCGGGACTCCATTGTGACAACCGACGGCGGAAGCAGTGTTAGTAGCAGTACAGCTTGGCATTTGCTCTTTGGATTATAACTGCATGGAAAAGTTCGCAAGGTATCCATCGATTATTGATTCAAGGTGTCTAATGGTCGTTGCCAAGTCGAGAATGGAGAGTGTCCAGCACTCACTCATATCCCATTGAAAAGTTATTTCGATCTGAGCGTGCTCAGAAGTAGAACCATTGGCGGATCCAGAACGGTAGTTGGGGGAGGGACGGGTGGTTTGGAAGGGGAGGAGATAAATTTCCAAAATTTCACACAATTCTGAAAAATCATTGGATGTCGCTTGCTTCTGCATTGCTAGCTGATTTAAAACAAACTTATCTTAGTTAAAGTTGTTTCGATTTTCTTCCTATCAGGAAATGGACCAATTTTGCGACGATTTCAGGCGGTTTGGGGGGAGAAAGCATGGCCCTAAATTACCCTCCCCCTCCCCTGGAATCAGCCAGCCACCGGAATAAGCCTATACTGGCAACTGGCCAAGTCGTGGTCTTTCTCTGTTAAAGGGAATGTTTCACATTTCTGAAAGTTGTCCCAATGTACGCCGCTTGTGGTGCAAAATATGAAGTAATTGCTGCCGAACACGATTCTGACATTTGTTTTCTCACAAACATGCTCAATTCATGAAAACTACAGTATTTAGGATTTGGGGCTGATGATCCATATGAAGGAGTTTTGGGAAATTTGAGAAAAAACCTTCACCAACTGCAATATGTAGACTAGTGTATAGCTGAAGTATAGCCAAATGTTAAAACAAGCTTCTTCATCAAAATTTGA
This sequence comes from Semibalanus balanoides, assembly GCA_014673585.1. Lineage (NCBI taxonomy): Eukaryota > Metazoa > Arthropoda > Thecostraca > Balanomorpha > Balanidae > Semibalanus > Semibalanus balanoides. The sequence continues at coordinate 14,837 of VOPJ01002069.1, forward strand.
ATAAAGAGAGATGACGACATCGCTTTACGCGCTATTCAAATACACTAGGGGCGTATTTTTGCAGATTGTCAAAACCAAACTCAAATTTACTTTCGATTAGACCTCTGTGGTTTTTAACTTCTACAATACTTAATTTCAATGAATTCCAACAACTTGGCCATCTCAACTCAAATCTTATGTTAATGTGAAACATTCCCTTTAAGAGCTAGCCATGCTGCAACAATGTTGAGAACATTACCATGTTTTATACAAGAAGCTGTTCGTGGTCGTGACATTTTTATTGTTTCTGCAATCACGTCGAGGAAACTCATAGGTGAACTTCATCCCAGCGGAAATTTAATTTGTCAAAGTTTCTCAAACATATGTGTTACAATTTGATTCATATATTTCAAAATAAGGAGAACCAAAATTGCGTGCTTAAATGCTTGCGACATAATACAAAAATAGTAGAATAAACTTCAGGTGTCCGGATTGTTTTTGGTGCGTTCATGTAACAAAATGTGCCACTTATAGAGGGATATTATAGAACGTGTTGTGCTGACACTATTCTGACTATTAAAAGGACACCCATTGTTACTAAAAAATGTAGTTCCGTTACTCGTTACTACGTTACTTTGCGTCAAATTTAACGGAAGTTGCTTTAATCCGTTACTCCATTACTTAAGTTTATCACTCGTCAGTGCAAGGGATGTCATCCCACCCCCTCGGTTGTTTGGGAATAACTCGCGTATTTATCAATCGAGTGCGATGAATCGTTCAATACCTTACTTAATCATACTTTGACACGTTCTCTAAAAATTGTCAACCTCCACTGCCCTTGACCCGTGACCTATTACCTATTTCACAAGGTCACGCCAGACGCAACTGGCGTCCCGTAGCATTGTCCTTGTGCACTTTCCGAGTGTGTGTTGTTCAGGTACATATGAACAGGTCAAGGTGTTGAAAGGTGACATTTATCGTTTTCACTGACATTGCGCCTGCCGATGACCTAAGATGACTTTTTCGGCCTCTGGCAGTTTCTAGGGCATTTGGTAACCAAGGTCGCTGGCATCAGATGACCTAAGATGATATTCTTTCGGTAAGATATGGGTTTTGATATGCTACCTCTATTTCTCCCGCTAGTGGTCTCCGTCCTTTTCACGCCTGCCCACTATCTCAACACAAAGGTAACAGAGTAACGGACTCCTGCAATATACCTCTGCCGGTCCGGTAAGCTGTTGATTGTCAGCCGCCGCCGCCGACCGCGGGCCGACCGCGGGCCGACCGCGGGCCGACCGCGGGCGGACGCACAGGTGGTCGATCAATGGTCGGCTGCTCTGCTCGCCGCGGGAGCTCGTCGGCCGCGGCGCCATCACAATCAGTCGCCGGAGACAATCACAATCAGTCACCGGAGACGATCGGGCCGCCACCGGAGACAATCGGGCCGCCGTCCCGACAGCGGGACGGCTGAGGTGGCTCTCAGCCACTGAACGGCCAGTAGGAGGAGGATGTGGCTCTCAGGCCCGTGCGGACAGCAGGAGGAGGCTGGGACTCTCATGTCCGTACGGACAGAAAGAGAAGGTTGTAACTCTCAGGCCCGTACGGACAGCAGGAGAAGGCTATGACTCTCAGGCCCGTACGGACAGCAGGAGGAGGCTGTGGGTCTCTGGCCCGTACGGACAGCAGGAGGAGGCTGTGGCTCTCAGGTCCGTACGGACAGCGGGACGGCTGAGGTGGCTCTCAGCCACTGTACGGACAGCAGGAGGAGGCTGTGACTCTTAGGCCCGTACGGACAGCAGGAGGAGGCTGTGGGTCTCATGTCCGTACGGACAGTAGGAGGAGGCTGTGACTCTCAGGCCCGTAAGGTCAGCAGGAGGAGGCTGTGGGTCTCTGGCCCGTACGGACAGCAGGAGGAGGCTGTGACTCTCTGGCCCGTACGGACAGCAGGAGAAGGCTGTGACTCTTCAGGCCCGTCACGGACAGTAGGAGGAGGCTGTGATTCTCAGGCCCGTAAGGTCAGCAGGAGGAGGCTATGACGTTTAGGCCCGTACGGACAGCGGGACGGCTGAGGTGGCTCTCAGCCACTGTACGGGCAGTAGGAGAAGGATGTGGCTCTCTGGCCTGTACGGGCAGCAGGAGGAGGCTGTGACTTCCAGGCCCGTACGTAAAGCAGGAGGAGGCTATGACTTGTAGGCCCGTACGGACAGTAGGAGGAGGCTATGACTTGTAGGCCCGTACGGACAGTAGGAGGAGGCTGTGACTCTCAGGCCCGTACGGACAGCAGGAGAAGGCTGTGACTCTCAGGCCCGTACGGACAGTAGGAGGAGGCTGTGGGTCTCTGGCCCGTACGGACAGCAGGAGGAGGCTGTGGGTCTCTGGCCCGTACGGACAGCAGGAGAAGGCTGTGACTCTCTGGACCGTACGGACAGCAGGAGAAGGCTGTGACTCTCAGGCCCGTCGTGGACAGTAGTAGAAGGCTGTGACTCTCTGGACCGTACGGACAGCAGGCAGGTGGCCGTGGCTTTGTCAGCCGCGAGCACCGCGCCGCGATGTACCAGAGCACGGCACCCAGAGCACAGCACACAAGTGTTCAACGTAAGCCACTTTGTCATTCTGAAATGACAAATGAGTCTTCCATTTTTTTCCTTTGCCGTCGATCATTACATCACATATACGACTTACGCTTTTTGTACTTGCCTCGAATTACGATGGACACTGTCCTGATATTTTTTTTCGCATTATGTAATCGAATTTTACCAAATTTATGTCCTAAAATATTCAAGCATGATTGCTCATGGTTACTTGCCACATCTAATCCAAGGAGATTTTCCTACAGCAAACAGTCTAGTAATTACTCTCGAAGCTTCCTTAGAGCGCACATGCGCTCTACTACTGCTTCCTGAGTGAAGTACTGTTTTCTCCTAGCGTCTAGCGTCGGTAAGCACTGTCTCATTGCTAACAGATTTCCATAGGGACACTCTGAGTGAATGGAATTGGACACCGATTATTGACAAACCGGTGTGGATGCAATTGCCAAAGCCAATAGCGTCGGCGTGTATCATCAATACCGGATTTAGGACGTCGTTCACGCCGTCACGGGACAGGAGCGGCTGTCGTTCACGCCGTCACGGAACAGGAGCGGCCATTATTGAGTCCTAGCTCGCCATCAGCAGGCGGTGATCAGACCGGCGAGGCGGGCCAGGGGAAGAGCAGGCAGGGAGCCGGGCTTCACTGGAAAGCGGCCGACAATCACGGCCTGTATTTGATTGTGTAGGGCGGCGGTCGCATGTCGCTGTGTTGGTGAGGCCTGGCGCTCGATATCAGGAGGAGCACACCGGCCCAATGTGTCTGCTGGTCAGACAGCGAGACTGATGTACATACAGCAGAGGT
>VOPJ01002070.1:0-18200 GCA_014673585.1 Semibalanus balanoides
TGGACGAGCCAATGATGCTGAGCCACGCATTTTTTTCTGTGGTCACAAGCCACCGATGAAAACATATGTGTCACATTGCTAAATCAGCAAAATATACCGCAAGCACGATCGTGATACGTGATTGAATAGTTGGTTATCACGTATTCATGGCAGTGCTTTAGTTAATGTCCCACCGTCGCCAAAAGTGTCTGTGTTTTCCGCCCGTTGGCCCCCTGTTGATGTAACGACGCTCTCCTCTCTGTACAGTTTTGAATATAGAGTCTGGCTTGCTACACGTGCCTGTGTCTATCTGAGAAAAAGAGAACGAAACAATGTGTTCGAAGATGTAATCAATGATCGTGGTCCTTTTTTAACTTCTTCTATGTCCACATTAACATAATCTAGATAGCGGGAGGCAAGTGTCCAAAGAAACTTTGATGAATGAACACCACAAGACAAGACATTGACATATCTGTTGCCATGTGCTAAATGAAGATATGATAATAGCCGTTTTCCCGATGGCTTATTTTGCGCGAAATGTTTTAAAATATTTTAAAATGCTTTGAAATATTTTAGTTGTAGCCGCTTTCACGATGGGCTAATTTGCGAAAAAAATGTTTTGACCCTCGCCTTACGGCACCGTAGAGCGAGGGATGAAACATTTATCGCATAATTGTCCATCGTGAAAAGGGCTACTACTGAAACATTTTAAAACATTTTAAAATGTTTTAAAACATTTCGCGAAAAATAAGCCATCGTGAAAACGGCTATAGTTCCATTAATTAGTCTGCATATTCTGGGAAGCCAATCGCAAAATGACATCACCCATGCCCGTACTGCTCTAGCTGGAGTAAAGGGATCGTAAAGGTCTACGGTTAGTAAACCGACACAGCCCGTAGGCACCCGACATAGCGAGATGGGGGAGGGGGAGCGAAGACCGACCTGACCCCACGCACGGGGCAGAGGGAAATGCTGGTTATCGGAGACGCCAATACACTGGTGTCGGTGCACGCAAACAGTGAGGCTTCAAATTATCAGCTCTGTGTATTTTGATAAGAGCTCATTGGAATTTACTAAACAAAGCACATGGTTCACTACCCAGAAAAATAAATGTCCGAAAGGCCAGTACTTCTAATGCCGTCTCCTTAACCACCATGTTTTTTCTGTTCAGGTTTTCATTCGACAAACCACCATTAGTCGATCGCTTCTAACGACAATGATCCTCCTTCCTCTGTAGTAGAAACATGCCGCCGCCACAAATATCGCACTCTCCTCTATGAGTGAGGACTGAGGAGGCAGGCCAGACTTCGTCTCCGTTAGCTCTGGCTTAAGAGTGCTAAGTGCGACCGATTGACATGTGTGTTGTATCGGAGACCCGTGTGTGGGACGTGCGGACACAAACCGCGGGTGGGCTTCCGGTACATTTTTATATTAGTCAGCGCAGAAGCCGTATATCGCCGGGCCGAACAAGCACCGAACCACCCTGCGGAGGTCACACGAGAACATGCCCACACAGGCGCCAACAACTTGGTAAAATATGGCGAAACTGCGCCAACGGGCGGTGACAGCTACCTGCAAAGAATGCGGGCGACCATCCGCCTTGCGCCGCTCAAAACTTGCAAATGTTCCCGATTGTGTCAAGAACAAGTGTTAAAGAGCCAAACTGCAAGTGACCGAAATGGGGAAAGTTATGCTCTCTGCCTACGCATGCATAGAAAGTTCCAATTTATTGATGCCCTAATGTGTTTGGAGCAGCGCTGACGTACATTTTCATCTGCGTTTTTTTGTGAAACCTCTAACGCTGAAATTTGATCGCTCAAAGTTAATTCTGATCCTTTAGCTACCAAGTCAATTCTTGCCCAAAAAAGATTACCCGGTCCCGCCCCTTCCGGACTTTTCCGATCCCAGTCCATTCTGATCATGTTGCAACGTTCTTCCCTGACGTGGTGCGCGCCAGAGTAATTTATTCGTCATCAGAAAAAGCAGCGCGCCTTGGCAGCGGGCCAGCATGTGACCGTCGGCTCCCATGTCGCCCCTACTCGCCTCATCAGCGGGCCATTAGTGACGCAAGCGAGACGCGACGCGGCGGTACCGACGAGTCTGGCTTCGTCGGCGCGTCGGTCACCGGTCACCGGTCACCGGTCACCGGTCACCGGTCACCGGTCACTGGTCACTGGTCACTGGTTTCTGGATGGGAGCGGTGCCGGGGTGAGGCGGGGTGTGAGGCTCGTCAGGGTTCACTGAATGCCAGGGTATACGAGCACGTGTCGGCACAGGGCTCACTGACCATAGCGTGCAACAGACGCACGGGTCAGGTCACTGAGTCTCGGAGCGATGCGAAATGGATGCAGGTGGGTCCTGTTCGTGCTACGTCAGTTGTCTTTAAGAATGGCATTCGGTGAATGTTCATTGTGAGACATGCTTGGTGGTGTTGGATAATGTCATGTCGCGGGATGAGGGCACGTTGCTGTCGGTTCTGCAACACGGGTTGTTGGTCTGGACCAACGCAATTTTATTGAGCGTTTGGTAAAATTTACCACAATTTGCGGGGTTAAATACTAAGGAATAGTGTCAATCTGGTCAAATAGTTAATAGCAAAAAAACGTTATGGTATGATATGGTGCTATCTGCTATATGATTTTGAAATGCTGAAACATCCCGTTACCAACAAGGTTACATTTTGCGTTTACCAGCGCCTGAACCACCTCAGCTGCGTTGTGTTGCGCGGTGCTGTTTAATTCTTCGGCAATGTCTGGGGAAGGATGATGTTTAATTATGGTCAACCGGCTTAACGAGGATTGGTAAAATAATCCTCAGATTAGCTTCATCACCACGTCGGAATAAATGACCTGAGAAGCCCCGTGGAGGATAAATTATCTTCCTGGTACGCTATTGATCGAGCTAACTAGGCCGGTGGTTCGCCTGTCGTTAGCCGGTGTTTCCAAACTGCGCTAGTCAGGCAGACTTCCTGCGCCGTATTTGTCGGCTGTAAGCTTGGTAGAAAGCGCCGTATTTGTCGGCTGTAAGCTTGGTAGAAAGTGTAAAGTATAGATAGTCTATGAAATGTCTTATTTTTTTAGTGATCAAATCCAAAGTTTTCTTATTTTCAGGTCTTTGGTGTGACTTTAGACAACAACTCGGGGATTCTGCTGGATATCTACTCCATCATTGTTAGAGCATGGGCTACGCCACCAAGGGAACAGGGGAAAATACCCTCCTACTATTTTGGATTTTAGCATTAGGCCTATGAGCGTTGCCTATTAAGAAAATTGTCATTAGAATGTCCCCCGTCCTCTACAACCTTGGTAGGTGGCAAATTCTCTGTATCATAGCATAACGTCACAAGTCATAACATTATGCTACCATAAAATACCAGCATCTGGCTATTCAGAATAGGTTATGAGTTTAATTTTGCGAGGCATGAAGTTGAATTATTTCATTCAGATTCAATATTGTACAGTCGTTACAATTTATACATAAAATCATTATTTTTGGTAGAATCGAACATGTCCGTATTTGACCCTTGTCAGCATAGCATTTCGATCACAACTCAAACTGTAAAAGATTGCGGATTCTAAAACACGCAGAAAACCACGTCACTTCCTTTATCAATTCATGAAACTGTAGAATAATAGCGCGATTCCATTTGGTGCAAGCTGTGTCTTGGAATTATCCAGCGCCCGTCGTGTTAGGCTTATGATCCGGTCGGGCGGTGGCCGCCCGGCAGCTCGGGTCCGCCCGCCAGATGGCTGGCTGGTGCCAGTGGGACTTGAGCGCGTCCGCGTGTTAGGCGCTATGATCGGTCATGGCCGGTGGCGCCCGGGCTCGTGGCCGCCCGCAGATGGCGGCTGGTGCCAGTGGATTGAGCGCCGTCGTGTTAGGCTTAGGATCCGGTCCGGGCGGTGGGCGGCCGGCGCCGGTGGCCGCCCGCAGAGTTGGCTGGCATGTGGCCAGTGGGGACCTGAGCGCCGGTCGTGTTCAGGCTTCATGGATCCGGTCGGGCGGTGGCGCGGCGCCCGGTGGCCGCCCGCAGAATGGCTGCTGGTGGCCATGGGACTGGAGAGCGCCGTCGTGTTAGGCTTATGGATCCGGTCGGGCGGGTGGCCCGGGGACTTCGGCTGGCCGCCCGCAGATGGCTGGCTGGTGGCCAGTGGGGACTGAGCGCCGTCGTGTTAGGCTTATGTCGGATCCGGTCTGGCGGTGGCGCGCGGCGCTCGGTGGCCGCCCGCAGATGGCTGGCTGGTGGCCAGTGGGGCTGCCAGTGGACACAGGCGACAGAGCCGACACCACCGGCCAGCCGAGGGAGGGGGCGGGAAGCTGACAAGTCACAAGTGAAGTCTATGGTTCGGCTCCGAGAGAGCTGTCTGTCAACAAGCGCATTTTGTTGGGTTGGTCAGATCGCTAAGAAAATTTCGCTACTATTCAAGCCCTGACAGATATTTCGCTACGACTCGGCTTTGGATCCGGCTGGGTTTATTTGGATCCGGCTGGGTTATGGATAATATTCACAAATTATACTACGAAAAGGCTTTAAGTACAAGGCTTCTTGACATGTTCGGGAGGGGTATCTTTATAGCGTAATATATACTTGAAATAACTTCGATTTGATTCACTAATAACATTTTTGGCAAAGTATTTTAAGGACAGGAATGAATTGGAGAAGTATTGAAGAAATACATAACAAACTTCATGGATTTGAACAAGATATTGATCCAAACCATAGATATTTGAACTAAAAAAGACCTTTCTACATTGATCCATACTCTGTTTTATTTACCACAACTCTGTCAAAAACCCTACTTTCACCCAGCCGCGCACGCGGTAGTAAACTGCGAAACGCCGCCTCGTTAAAACGCTCAGTGAATATCACACGTGACCATTTTCACGTGATACCATTTTCACCATCCAGAACACAGCCCGCCCCCTAATCAGTGACACATCCGACCTGCGCTGTGCACGACTCCTGGACTCATATCCGCCTCACGAAGTGTCGATGCACCGCCGGTGAGCGGGCGGCGTTTCATCAGTTCCAGCGCTCGTAACGGCCGGGCCACTCGACCGACCGTCTCCGGTTAGTGCGACACCATTGGGCCGAAACGATCAATGTTTGATGGGGCGGCACGCTCCGCGCGGTGACCAAAGACTCGTCACGCCGCTCGAGCCGCGATGACCGGCGCTTGAACCGTGATTAACTATTGGATGTCAATAGCACCATTGCTAATGGTGTCGTAGCTATTCATTGCTTTCTAGGAAAGCCTGTAGAATTCCGTTGGCAAGCTAACCAGTCAATGGCTTGCCATGCGATTGACGAGTTAAAGCGTGTTTGAGCTCAATTTGTTTTCAATGAAATATATATATATATATATAATAATATATTATATATATAATATGTGTGTGTGTGTGGTGTGTGTGGTGTGTTTCATTAAAATAGACGCATAACTGCATTCAGCTCCTTTTGAAGAGGGTCTCGATCTTCCGAATTAAAATGTGTTGTCAGTGTCGTAGAGGAAATTGCTAAGGATAAGTTGACCTATGTTAATATATATATATATATATATATGGAAATGCATTTGCATTAGAATAAGATAGACGCACAAATGATTATAAATACGATTAAACTTTGGTTGAAGAGCCCATAGTTTTTATTAAGCTGACGACAATGATTTTTTTACACCTTCCCTTGTATCTCTGTTTTCATTTCCGCTGTTTACCCATCCACCATTCGTTCCGCCAATCAGCCACACTTGCACACGGCCCTGCCACGTTCCCCTTCGTCCCGTCGGCAAAGACGCCGAGAAACGGATTGACTTGATTGGACGGGTGCGTATCGACAAGGAAGGGTGCATTCGTTTACCAATAGCAAGGGCAGGCGCCCGTAGTCGAGGAGCGGAGAAAACGGACCACGGCACAGCATGGTGGTGTGTGTGCGTAACGTTGTCAATATAGGAGGTGCGAGTGTATCATTACAAATAAAGAGTGACTGACGTAACCGAATATTGCTGGTGATAGCAATGCGAACTGAAGGAAAGATATTTGCTACAAAGAACTAATTGGGTGTAAAACAGCATTCTGACAGCAAGACAACTGAAGATAACTTGAGATAACCCAGGAGATAACAGAAGACTACCGTTATCTCCTTAGGTAGTCATGGCCATTGGTCGAAGCCGGTCGCAGCTAAAACAGCTCTCAGTCAAACCTGATGGCCTTCGATGATTCAGTATCACATTGGAGACGATATATGAGAGTATCGTGCATACATATTGCCTCCATGAGTAGCGCAATAGGGATGGACTACGATATCGTGCAGGCGCCTTTTGACACTTCCACACGTTCAAGCTCAGTTGACATATTTCAAATATTTAACCGCGTAGCAGTCTGAGAGAATGGCACAGTGTAAAGCTTAACTGGTGAGTGCAATATTGCGTGAATGTGATGGTGGTGTTTTCGATGTCACCTTTTTAGCTTCTCTGTAGGCATTAGTGCTGCCAATCGGTGCGAACATTTTCGGAAATCCGACTTTGTCCGAACACCGATCGTTGTTCGGTCGGACATAAGCACATTTCTTTGGAAAATTTTGGACATCCAATGCCCAAGGATTGCTTGTCGTGTATTTAAATGGATATATAATTATTTTGGCTTTCTGATATCCTAACTGTAGCGGTATTTGACACAAATGTCTATATTTATGTATGTAATGTGAGTTATTCACTGGACGTTTTACATTCCATATCATACATTTTGTTTCTGCTTTCGGACAAATTTCGGACAAACAATGATCTCAGGACAGTTTTCGGACGTCACAGCTGACCATGGTCTTGGACATCGGTTGGACATTGGACAAATATTTTCTGAAACTGGCACCACTAGTAGGCATATTATTTAAATTACATTACTGTGTAAAACCCCATTTTAAATCTATTGTCCAACGCAATGTCACTTTGTTGCATTTTTAGATATAATGATAAAATAAACTTACATGAATGGCCTACCTATGTACAGCCGTTCTATTATGTATCTTCTTTTTTAGTTTCTAAAACTCATCGAATTTCACTTCTGTGTACATTATGGACTGCTACCAGGGAACATGATGTATGTACCTACCTAGGTAGGTATGTACAACATGTTCCCTTAAATCAGTCCATAATGAACACAGAAGTAAAATGAGATGAGTTTTATAAATTAAAAAGGGAAGATACATAATAGACCAACTGTACAGCCGCCTGTGACCATTTTGCCATTTTTAGCTAAGAAAATCCGTCTTCTGAGTTCTCACTGAAATAAGTATAGCGCGACAAACGTTCCCTGTTTTCGACACGGCTAGGCGCTGTGCTCCCGGAAAATAATTTAGGAAAATGAGGTATCAACTATCAACAGATGAAAAAAGTCGTTAGGAGAACAATAAAGTTGCTATAATGCATTTGAAGTGAATTATTTTGAAATAATACATACTTAAAAAGAACTTCCTCACATGTGACGTTTTCAGAAAAAGTTCTATAAGAACAAAACAAGACTCAAGATGATTAAAACAAAATATTCCGACAAAATTCAGCGTATTTTTCTGCATATGAACGAGCATTTTTTTTTTGCCACAACCTGCCCCCTCGCCGATCATCCAGATCTGACCTTGTCGCGGTAGCCTGGCTGGCGTGACCCAGCTTGATGCGGCGCCGAGAGGCTCGGCTCTGCCTCACGGTAGATCAGATTAGCCCCGCCTTCGCTTGTTACGTCAATAGATGCAGCTACCAATGGCTTTGAATGTCTTTTTGTGTGGTGTGCGTGTGAGGCGTTGTGGTTGCAGTGAGGTTGCAGATGTGTGGTCTCACGCTGAAGCACTTCAACGAGCTGGCAGCTGTCGCCGGGCGGCCCGTCACCAACCTAGTCAGTGGTCACTGGAGTATGGCCTGAGCACCACGCTGCACTGCTGGATTCAGTGCTTCTATTGCCTCCTCTACCTGAGCTGCCGGATTCCAAACGGAAACAAGAGCAAGGAACGCCACCAGCAGCGTCAGAACGAGGTGAAAGAGGCATTCAGTACGCGAATGGGGCTGCGAGTAGACGAGCCGCGGGCTGGATGCAGTGGAAACTCCAACGACGGAAACACCGCCGGGCGCCCGCCACGCCTTACGCTTGCCAGCTGACTTTGCGGCCTGAAACGGAGTCGACCAGCAGCTGATCAACAGGATCAACACGATCCTTCAGACGGTCAGCTGCTTCCACAAGTAAGACATCTTTAGCTCTAGCAGCAGCAGCAGCAGCAGTAGTAGCGCCGAGTAGGTCGTGAGGTCGTACTGAGCGGTGACAAGATCTGTCTTGCTGTCATGTTGTGTCATATGTGTAATATAAAGGGAATTGTCTGTTCTTCCTGTCTTTTTCAGCCCACTGAGGGCACAGGAAACGGCAAATAAACTGCAAAACTCTGGTTGTAAAACAAAGTCCGAAACTCTTTTACCATTTTATAACGGTCGTCAACACAGTTTCCATGCGATAGTTTTACGCATTAATTACCATTGAAATTCACGCAAAGAAACCATCTTGCACGAATCGAGCAACTGGTTCTAGAAAGCTTAGTTAGAAGCAGTTATATTACTAAAAGCCATGTGGAATAATTTTCAGCAAAACCGAAAGCCACTACGAATAAATTCAAGCTTAACTAGCGTTTGGCCACACTAGAATGGTACTCAGATGCCGTTCGCGAGAGCCTATCCCGCGAGTCCCTGGTCAATTATGCTTGTATGACTTTGAAAACCTACTGTTATTTGGGCAACCAAATAGAGGAAATCTCTAAATAAAATAAGTGCCATATTAGACTGTAGCTATCACGAGCTTTTAATTGATCGTTCATTTCACACTAGTAAGAACTGTTCCTGGATTTGACGGAGGCTGCTTAGAGCCCATGTGCCCCGTGGTCGGCGGCGACAGTTCGCGGTGTGCACTGCAGTTTAACATAAACAGTTATACCAACATGGTAAATGTAGAATTGTAGATAGGTACGCTGAGTTTAAATCAATACAACTCTGAGCCGGGTAAAAATGTTCAGTAAATTGCTATGTTATCAATTAGAAGTTTCTACTCATCAAAACATCGATACAAAGCGCTACATAATACATGATACATAATACGCTACATAATACATGTACCACACTATTAGCCGTTTTCAAGATGGATGATTTTGCGCGAAATGTTTTAAAACATTTGAAAATGTCTAATGTCGCGTAATAACCCTCATGGTATTTGTCGCATGTGAGACTTAACCCTATTCCTGGAGGGATGAAAAAGTATACGAATCTGTCGGGGGGGGGCTTATTCGGCCCCCCTTCAGATCTCCGCTGCCATACGAGCTAGAAACATGAAACTTGGTGTATGACTAAGGTCGACAATGAACTCTATTTTGTCAAATTTTGGTGACCTTGGTCATTATCTTCAAGGTAAATGACGTATCAAAAATTATGTTTTGTCAAACATGATATTTTCAGAAACCTTGTCATTATATGCGGAAACTATGGCAATAGGAAGGAATCCGAAAGTACTAGTAAAGCGGTTTTTATTGTCTTTCAACCGTAGCATCAGTGCTGTTCGTTGGTGTGGGTATGTTAAAACCTGTTTTTTCAGCAATAGTTTAGTTCGTTAATACTTTTCATCTTAAGTATATACAGATTTTTGGTACATAGTGTTTCTCTCGTCATTGCAGTTCTAATCATATCAACTTTGTCTAATCGAAATCTTGACCCGGTCAAAGGGTCAAGTGACATAAGTGGTCAAATGCACATCAAAGACGCGTATTGACGAAGACAAACAATTTTGAGACTATTTGGTGAGTCTCTAGTGATGTTCTTGACACGAGTATTGATAAAAAGGCGTTGGTGACCTTGAATGACCTTTCAAAAGGTCACTGACTGAAAAATTTCATCCTTTTCATCAAGAAGGGCCTAGATGACATGATACTGAAATAATTTTGATTGATGCAATGTATTTAACCCTCGTTTTTCATTTTTCACCATATACTTATATTGCAAGGTTAGCATTTGACCTGACATCAGGTCATTTATCGTTAATTAGTCCATCGTGAAAATGGCTACTACTAAAACATTTTAAAATGTTTTAAAACATTTCTCGCAAAATAATCAATCGTGAAAACGGCTATTGTAACATTTTATCAATAGTCGTGTGGCAATCCTTCAATGTTACGAGTCATTCTGGACCAGAATGAGCGATGGAGGCAGAACAAAGGTCGCACACTTGTTCTACTGGAATGGCGTGACTTGTGTGTGAAGTTGAGGAACTACCACACCATCATTTGTCGTTTCCGTGGCCTCAGGTGACGGGATCCGTTGGTGCCAATTCTTCGCTCGCCTGAACGGCTCTATTAGGTCCAACATCGTGTAAGCTGTCAAGAAACCGCATGTTACAAGTGCACGCGACAAAACTAATCCTTCATCATTGACACGAGTTGTAGGTCAACACTGAAGTAGCGTGACGCGTAAAATTAGGGCTTATAATAATTATAATCTTGAAGTCAAGTGCCCATAGAGAACTCTAGCCGATGTTCGCTAGCTTTGTTGTGCAAAAGAAATAATAAGGAACTGGGTTGGACATTTAAGGTGAAGGTATACCTCTGTTCTTTTGATACAATGCATTGACTGGCTCACTTCTGTCGATTGGTTTTGGATTATGCAAAATATTTTACCAGATGTCTGGGGGACGTTTCAACTTTCTGAAATTTGTCAAATATACGCCCGTTGTAGTACACAATGTGAAGTAAGTGCTGCTAAAAACGATGGCGATATTTGTTTTTAGAAATGTCACCTAACTTTATAAAAAGGTTAAATAGAAGAAATAAAAATCGTAGCTTCATATTATTTAATATATTAACGAAAACGAATCAAAAGAGACAAAAGAGAAGACAGTTTTGTTTTGGGCGTAGCCCATTCTCAGGTCTCAGGCTATAGTTTTTATTGATTCTATTTTACATTATGAGCTTAAAAAAACGCTTTCCTCCATAAAAAGTTGTTTAAATTTGGGACAATAACGCCATTATTGAGTTATAGAGAGCTATAGAGAATGAATAGGTACAATTTTGTAGACAATTACGGCGACTTGAATACAACCATTTTGTATTGTACGCGAGCCTGCCCGGACAGTATGAATACTGACCGGCCCTCCGGTCAGTATGCATGCTGACCGGGCAGTATTCATACTGACCGAGTTTTCATATTGGCCGTAACATATGTTTATGTATTGTTTTGTCTTAGTGAGGTTATGTGGTTCCCCGACAAAGATGTTAACGTTATCCTAAAGTTCAAACACATGATCCATCATTACTAAAACAATGCTTGTCAGCACTCAGCTGCCTCCAAAACTCTGCTCTCTCACATTTCAGCCAAAACGCTAGTAAATTCCTCTGGGACGGGAGGATTCAGAGAGAGTGATAAACCAGCCTGCACGTCGCTCCAACAAGGGCATCCAACGACTCGTCTACCGCGGTAGTGTCTACTGTTTTACCCGCATAAGCAGCTTAAAGGGAATAGTTCACCTTTAACATAGGGTTTTGAGTTGAGATAGCCAAGTTGTGGCGCATGCTCGAAAATGACCTAGTGACGCTTTCACTTTCTCGCAAGAAACTCTTAATTATTTAATATTCGGTCCTAAAAGGTCGGACCGCGGGGTGATACCCGGTAAACTCCAATCGCTGTTGGCTGATTTTGGCGTGAGCTGACCGTACATGATTATGACGCACAGATGACGTAACGACTTGGGGAAGTGTAAGTGTTGGACAAAACCATACTGTTTCAAGTACTCATTCTTTTTATTGCAAGAATGAACTTTGTCAAGAAATGTTATGCATAGTGATTTTTATGTTTAAATATTCTATAAACATTTTAAGCAACGTTCTGTAGCGTATGTGTAGCGTTCAGCGCTGGCCTGAACGTCTCAGACTCGCGTACAAATTGACCCACTCCCCGAATCCCACCTCGTACCAGTACGCGCTTGCCACTGTTTGATTGGCCGTCCGCGGCGCAGCCGCTTGCTGAGTGATAGAAGCCGACCGGCGAGACCGTACGAACCGTCCAGTGACGTGTAGAGCATGCATGACCTGTGACACATAATCCCCAGAACGGACGCCCGCAGAGCACGGACAGTGGAGCCGCATGGCGGACACTCACTTTCATAGTGAAATATAATAGTGACGAATACCTACTTAAAGTAAGTACTGTGATGGTTTTTTCAAAGCGTTGTATTTTCCGGCATCTTCAACAAGTACTTGGGCAAGTACAACCATGTATACGCACGATCCCCTCCACTAACTCGATGAACGTTGCATGCTTCTCAGCCATCGAATTTCGCATTACTTTGAGAAAAAATATGAATTAATCACCAAATAATTGACATTTTATTTGCTTTTTTCCGCGTAATATAGGTTTCTTTGACTTACTAGTAATATGAATACTTAATTTCTTGCTTCTCTTCATCATTTCTGAGCTTTTTCTCGTTTTTTCAAGGTGAACTATTCCCTTTAAGCACGCGCCCTAGGGGTGAAATTCGTCCACCTTCTCGGTTTTTCGACGACAGTGGAAAAATGGCGTCATGCAGCGCCGCTGTTTTTTGCATACCTGTTCGAAAATGAACTATTCACATTATGTGAACATTATTAACCTCAGGTCATCTCACCAGACAACATCACGTGATGACCTCACCTCCAACACGTTTATGGTCGTATGCCAAGGCCGACACAGTTTTGGAACGATCGGCTTCAAACTTGCAGGATGTCATAAGGTCATGAATACCTACCATTTGATGATCTCGGATTTCTGATATCAATGACCTAAGGTCAGGGTCAATTTTGTGACAATTAACACTGGTTCGTCAATCAACACTAGTTTGTCAATAACTCCCGACAGAATAAAGATAGAGACGTGAAAACGGTACCTACCAATGTGTTTGTCTCGTCGATATACGTCTCACAATGTACAACGTGACCTACTTGGGTCACCACTTGACCTCGACCTGAGGTCAAATTTTTCCAGTTGACCACATCTGTAAATATGAATATTGTTCGAAGCGCCTTGATGAGACAAACATGATGGCGTCAAACATACTGCTTTATCTTTGTTAGTTAAAAAGTAAATCGAAAAAAAAAACTTGTATGCCAAAAAGTCACTTTTTTAACCTGTGATGACCTCTGGAGCCTTAACTGTTAACATGAGCTGAAATTTGAGGGCATGTAATCGATTACAAATTGTAATAGCTTTCGATTGCCTTTAACCGTTTGCTCCTGGCTATCATAGTTTCCGAGATAATTGGGGGTATCTGGAGCGGAATCCTAAATGTTATAAATATTATCTTTGATGACCTCTGGTGACCTTAATATTGAATAATGGCCTACGAAATGAAGTACTCTCGGATAGAGCTTGTCTCGAGCTATCTAACTCCGTTTTCCGCTTGAAGCTACGTTGCGTAGTTTTCGAGATCATAGGGGGGGCGATATCCGCCCCCCTCTAGGGCGTGCAATAATTATCAGAGGCCCTCCAGGGCTCGTGTATATGATGGGTCCGAACCTTTTATGAAAATGTTCTGTACAATTTGTGCTGGTGTGACGGGATTTAGTTAACAAATACTTTAATGCTAGCAATACCTAAGCCAAGATAGATGGAAATGATATCGAGATGAGACAAAATCATATCGAGCGCCGCAGCGACTCCAACCCATCTTCCCAAAATGGACAACACACGGGCTGGACAATTGTCCAGCCCGGCGCTACACAAACTGAGCTACATGAGCCGACCATCCCCAACTAACAGCAACAGATTCACACACACCTATCTCAGCTCAGACCTCAGTTACCACCAAAGACAGAGGTAGGCGCGAGCACGAGTCAACAGAGAGGCAGAGAGGCAGCAACGAACGCCCATACGCTCGACGATGCATTGCCGAGAGATACGCTCGTCTACGCGTACGCAGAGCGAGTAGAGCCAGAAGAGAGAGCCGGAGAAGTAGTCACGGAAGATGCGGGAGTGGATGGGCGCTGCACGAGCGAGAGAGCTGTTAAGTAGGAGCGTCTCGCTCTCCTCGCTCGTCATCGCTCTCTCGCTCTCTCGCTCTCATCGCTCTCTCGCTCTCTCGCTCTCCTCGCTCTCGTCGCTCTCTCCTCTCTCGCTGCATCTTCGCTCTCTCGCTCTCTCGCTCTCTCGCTCTCCTCGGCTCTTCTTCGCTCCTCTCGCTCTCCTCGCTTCTCGCTCTCTCGCTCTCTCGCTTCTCTCGCTCTCTCGCCTCTCGCTCTCCTCGCTCATCTCGCTGCATCTCGCTCTGCTCGCTCATCTCGCTCTCATCGCTCTCGTTCGCTCTCTCGCTCTCTCCGCTCTCTCGCTTCTCGTTCTCGCTCTCATCGTCTCTCGCTCTCCTCGCTCTCTCGCTCTCTCGCTCAACACCCCCCCCCATCTCGCTCTCATCGCTCTCCGTCGCTCTCTCCGTCTCTCGCTCTCCAGTCGCTCTCTCCTCTCTCGCTCTTCTCGCTCTCTCGCTCTCTCGCTCTCTCGCTCTCTCGCTCATCTCGCTCTCTGCGCTCTCTCGCCTCTTCTCGCCTCTCGCTCGTGCTCGCTCTCTCCGCTTATCTCGCCCTCTCGCTCTCTGCTCTTCTCGCTCTCTCGCTCTCTCGCTCTCTCGATGCTCTCGCTCTCTCGCTCTCTCGCTCTCTCGCTCTCTCGCTCATCTCGCTCTCTCGTCTCTCGCCTCTCTCGCTCTCATCTCTCTCTCTCTCTCTCTCTCTCTCTGCCTCTCTCTCTCTCTCTTCTCTCTCTCTCTCTCTCTCTCTCTCTCTCTCTCTCTCTCTCTCTCTCTCTCTCTCTCTCTCTCTCTCTCTCTCTCTCTCCATTCCGATACCACTCGGTCTGCCCAGCCCGCTAGGTATCGGCGGTGGCGCACGCGGCCTGCCGACGTCGTTCGGCTACGATAATTGAACGGGTGGCGGTCAGCGGCGGTAAGCACGAGTCCCTGGGGCGTCGTTTGTTTCACTCTGAGGTCCGCCGAGCCAGCGCAGCACAGGGAAAACAGACCGATCGCCGCTCCCGCAGCCCCGGGAGAGGGCTGGAGACGGCTCGCGCTGCTCTCGGTGGGTCCACAGGAGACCGAGATGCTAATATGCTGAGGCTATGAGTGTATTTTCTGGCCAAGGGGTGTTGGAAGTCGCAAGACTCACTGCAAGACTGTAGAGTGTAGACTGTAGAGGTACTCGTGTCCATGTTTTGTGTTGTCTAACACAGCCATTTCCTGAGATGCACGTGCAAAAACGCAATGTCGTGAGCCTGTCCTCCATCTATTTCAAATAAAGAACATCAGAAAGAGGTAGTCGTCTGGTGTTTCCAGTTCCCTGGTTTTAGATTCTGTAAAATTGAGCAGTTTTCCGCGCCCTGTATCTGAAATATGATGGTTCAGAGAACACTGTGCTTGGATGAGCCTAGATGAGGCCATCCGCAAAATACGAAACCAACTTAATGGTTCGTCAGCGGACAAAATACAGAAACGTCGGAAAAGAATGGTTTGTCAACAGCATTCTAAAATGCAGATACAGTGATGATCACTGTAACCTTCATTATCAGAAAAGTATGCTGCATGCCAAAGGTTAAAGTTTGTCATGTTTATTTTCTTACAACTTTGAATAAGAATATCAAAATACAAATATGCATAATGAA
This sequence comes from Semibalanus balanoides, assembly GCA_014673585.1. Taxonomy (NCBI): domain Eukaryota; kingdom Metazoa; phylum Arthropoda; class Thecostraca; order Balanomorpha; family Balanidae; genus Semibalanus; species Semibalanus balanoides. The sequence continues at coordinate 15,663 of VOPJ01002070.1, forward strand.
TATATCAATGGTCATGTACTTTGTTTTTTGCATACTTACAAAATAACTGTTTTTACGATGGATTATTTTGCGCGAAATGTTTTAAAACATTTTACAAATGTTTTAAGTAGTAGCCCTTCTTTACGATGGACTAATTTGCTAAAATTGTTTTAACCCTCGCCCTATGGTCCCGTACGGCGAGGGTTACAACATTTGTTTCGCAAATTAGTCCATCGTGAAAACGGCTACTACTAAAACATTTTAAAACGTTTTAAATTGTTTTAAAACATTTTGCGCAAAATAATCCATTGTGAAAACGACCAATATAAGCCAATGTATTCGATATTCAGCCTAAAGTTACTAATGGTCCCAGTCTGCAAAAATGTTCCTGTGATTTTCAGTCCGAAAATATAGTGTGTATTATCTTAAAAAATGTGCCACTGTAGATAAATAATATTGACTTATGAGCTTTTCACGAATATGCAAAGCATACCATTTTAAGCTGTTTATTGGCTATTTGCCTTTTACGACAATGCAAACGTTTTATGCTATATCAAATCCATTTTTAAACTAATGTCGATACAAATATCGATCTGCTCTTAGGCCGTGCAGGTCTAACTACTGGCGTGTTGTCTTTGTAAACCAGAGACGGGAAAGCTTTTACAGAAGCATTATGAAAGCAAACAGTGGCTATGATTGTCCACAATCCACATGCCGTCCACCCTATCGTCTCTGAGACAAGACACACATAGCGAGTTGCATTAGGAAGCTCAGTGCCAGGCAAAAGCGGAAGAACAACCAAGTACAGTGTAGTGCAAATGTTCTGCCCACTTCATCGACACCACCCGATGTCGATGTGCCCGGCGAATAAATCCTTCATGAAAGCGGCTAACAGCACTCCTTTCAGTGCACTATTCAAATAAACCTTTCATTTCTCTGGGACGATGTTTGTTTTCGTCTGCCGGAAGCTAGCCTTGAAAGTATTCTTAAAAAGTCTCGCTTAAGCGCACCCGTTGAATCCAACGTCAACATTGTCCATCGGCGCTGTCTGTCGGTACTGCACGCAGTTAAATCTTATGAAACTATTTATGCCCTCGTCCCATGGGTGGAACTTTATATCTCTTGGGGAGGGTCCCGAGCCCCCCCCCCCCCTCAAATGATTTCAAATTTTAACATTAGGCCTATGGTGTTGCATGGTAAGAACTGAGTATAAATATATAAAATTAGCATTAGGGCCTCCCGAGCGATTTCATAAAGTTCCGCTTGTGCCTCGCCCCTGATACCGGGGACGAGGGCTATAGTAATTGCATTGGTTTCCACTGCGTGCAGCACCGACAGACAGACTGAGACCGAGTTGGTGTCGATGAAGAGGACAGAACATTTGCAATACACTGAAAATCTCCGCTCGATTAAAGGGTGGTGCAGGATGATGGTTATATGACGAAAGAGGAAACTAAACCAGCAAATCAGGAACTGAGCAAGTTGTGTAATGTGTATAGACATAGAGAACATGAACTGCCATGGTATATAACATGAACTAACATGGTAGTTAATGTTATCTATGGCATATCATATGAAACCATATTCTTAGGTCTTCGTACCGGAAGGACTTCGTTCATTTTTTGGGTTCAAAAGCAGGGCGGCTCGGTGGCGAGGCGGGAATATGCATATTCATTTTCAGTATTTAAATAGTTTCGGCCGCTTGTATCGATACATGAGATAATAAGAACATTGTACGAAGAAGGGCTTAACTTTACTCACACAAAATATCACACAAGAACAGTTTACTTTCGCTGCTGAACAGAGCAAAGAATCGTTTTTAGATAAATGGATCAAACGATTTCAGTAATAAAGCACGGTCCAAAATAGGTGCCGCAAAAACGTACTGGCAAAACAGGCAACCAGCATGAGTTGCTGAATACGGCGAAGGATCATGGCATCGTCAAGTCGCGGCCCTAAACGACCAAGCTTGTCATTATAAACAGTCTGGCAGGATGTTGGAGCTTGAACCCTAGCGCATTCAGCCGCTGTGCCGCACTGCTATTGTTTGTGACCCGTGGCAGAGTCCGCTGGCGATCACATAAGATCAGTAGGTCAGAGGTTCTGAGTGAGACGTAAGAGTTTAACACTTAATTCAGCGTTGGGAAAAAATATATGATCGAATGGTGGGAGTCAGAGTCTTACACAACCAACTACTGCTCCAATTCACCCTAACAAAGCAACTAACGCACCAATCAGCCGAAAAATATCCACTCGGCAATCCCTCGACAGACCCAATAAACAGACACTCGATGTCCGGCAAACTCTCCTCCACGTCCGCAGTACTCCAGCGCTGTCGAGCTATCGGACCCGCTCGCCCCGGGCGGCCGTCTCCGATTCTACCCAGAGGGCACCCGGCGCGCATGCGCCGGTATACCGCCTCGGGCAATAACAGCGTTAGATGTCGCCGCCATCGGTAGACGCCGTGGAGCCGTGCTGCCGGGAGGGTCACGCGATACGGCGCTACGGTCAGAGGCACCACGTGACCGCAGTCGTCAGCTGACCTGACATCGCCGGGCC
>VOPJ01002071.1:0-18201 GCA_014673585.1 Semibalanus balanoides
ATTGTTGTATCTGTGTTCATTGATCAGGTTGTATCTGTGGACCGTTTGTTATCAAATTGTTGTATCTGTGTTCATTGATCAGGTGCCCCTATCGTGGGGTCAACGCCGCACTTCTATATGGGTTCCGAGGTATACCTGAACCAGTCGATCGGACTGTCACCCGAAGAAACCGGACCAGACTTCATTAAGCATAGAGCCGGTGAGTCGGGACACGAGATGGCACACAGCCTGAGAATCGGCGCATTGTCGGTGAGCTGACAAAATATCTGGCGATGAGCTCATGTCACTTTATGATAAACCTTCAACCTCGAGCAAGCTGCGGCGCGGCGCATACAAGTAGCATGGCCACTGTATAGTGCCATTTACTATTGGTTAATTATATTTACGCATCGATATATTACTATTTGACTAGCCTCTGTCTGGACAGGAACATGAATGATTCTTGACGTGCAAAGTCATAACTCAAACGGATGGAAGTTCTTTTCACAAACCTAATTTCACCAAGCTTTTGCGTTGTACATAGTCTAGGAATGACATACAGGGTGTTTCATAAAAAATGGCACCCCTAAGTTCCTCGGTTCATATCTGCCACATTTTTGGCTGAAAGAAGAACCAAAGCATTCATTTGAAAAGAGCTGACAATTTTCTTTCAGACCATTATAAATATCTCGATACATTTCATTTGTGGCTACACGACGTCGAATAAATTTGGTTGTGTTCCAACAAGGGTGAAACAAAAATAAGTCACACGGGGAGTCGTAAATACACAATGTATTTTTGCAGTGCCAATCACAAAACTTGGAGATTCAGCTATGGCACATCAGTTGTGATAGATGAATTCTTGAACCATAGAACACATTCAGAAATTCATGACGTGGAGAATAGTTGTCAGTACACAAGTTCCAGTCTGTCGCTCAAATATGTAATGCTCCTACCACTATGAACTGCACGCTTGGTAGACGCTTCGGGAAGGCACTTTGACTGAACGGCACTCGCTAACAGCCTCTGGAAAAACTGTGTCCCAGCAGGTCCTGAGCCGGTCCGTCAGCTCTTCGACGTCGCGAACCCTTTTCTCCCCTTTAAACAATTTCGCCCAACCTCCCAGACGAAAAAAGCAAAAGAATTCAAGTCCGGACAATTTGGTCGGCCAGGCTTCCGGCTCGATGTAGCCGGGACATGATTCTTCCAGAAATTCTCTGACCGTCGAGCCGTGGTGACATGGTTAGGCAACAATGATAAGGGCAACAATGCAGATTGAAATGGCAACAAATACTTACGCGTGCAAAATGGACAGTGGATCCTCTGATTCGAGATCTGATTTACGGTCAATTTGTATGGAAATGTTAATGCTTTTAAATCCCGAAATCGTTCACTAGAGTTTGTGACAAACTTTTTTCCCTTTCGACATCGTGGTAGCGCCACATATTGAATATCTTATCGATATATGGTTATAGAGTTCTTACGTAAATTGTTCGCTCTTTCGAATGGTATATGTGGTGTTTCTTTTCGGGTAAAACTGTGGCAAACATGAGCCGAAGGATATAGGGGTGCCATTTTTTATGAAACACCCTGTATGCTCAGTGTTTTCAACTGTATTGTGTCTTGTTGGCTGCCTATCAATCTAGTGCAGCTATGTTGGCGATACAAGAAAACAAAAACGACAAATGATGCACTATTTATCCACATTGGCTGTTCACAGTACACCGGTTTGCCGATGAACGGCGGGAAGAAGATGCAGATCAACTTGCAAACAAAACAGTATAAGGGATTCAACAACATTGATGGCCTGGAGAAGATCCCTGAGATGCTGTTCCCGCTGATCTACACCAATGAGGTACGTTATTGACTATCTACGGGCCTGTGGCTTTGATAAACAGTCGAGTGTTGTAATAATATTAAGTCTTGCAGCACTTTAGTTTTGATTAGCGGCTCAAGCTATGCGCAATGAACACCAAAGTCATATAACAGCGAGTGTATATACACAGTGCACATTGTGCTACTTCAACTACTGTGCCCATGGGTAAAGCTTTAACAAAAAAGTCTGTGATACTGTTTTTATGAAAAAATTCCAATTTTAGCGTCAAGAACCCTTCAAATATGGCAAAAGCTGGTGGGACAAATCACAAAGTTGGTTGGGCAAAATACGAAGTTGATGGGGCAGTGGTCCCACCATTTGCAAGGAAAACTATGCTGGTGCCCGTGCCTCTGCTGGCCTGTGATGTTGTACGTACCATGACACCATCGCTTGCCCCCGGGACACCTCTGCCCCCTGGTCTGAGCCACGTCCTCGCGTCCTCTGACCAACAGACGGCCACCATTGACCAGGCCAGCGCTGACGAGTGTCCTCTGACCTACAGACGGCCATCCATTGACAGGCCACGCGCTGACGAGTGTCCTCTAACCTGACAGACGGCCACAATTGACCAGGCCGAGCGCTGACGAGTCGTCCTCTGACCTACAGACGGCCCACCATTGACCAGCGCCAGCGCTGACGAGTGTCCTCTGACCTACCAGACGGCCACCATTGACCAGGCAGCGCTGACGAGTGTCCTCTGACCTACAGACGGCCACCATTGACCAGGCCAGCGCTGACGAGTGTCCTCTAACCTACAGACGGCCACCATTGACCAGGCCAGCGCTGACGAGTGTCCTCTGACCTACAGACGGCCACCATTGGACCAGGCGCGAGCGCTGAACGAGTGTCCTCTGACCTCAGATGGCCACCATCTGACCAGGCCAGCGCTGGACCGAGTGTCCTTCTGACCTACAGACAGGGGGGGCCACCATATGACCCAGGCCAAGCGCTGATGAGTGTCCTCTGACTACAGAAACGGCCACCATTGACAGGCCAGCGCTGACGAGGTGTCCTCTGCTCTACAGACGGCCACCACTGACCAGGGCCAGCGTTGACGAGTGTCCTCTGACCACAGACGTCCACCATTGACCAGGCCAGCGCTGAGGAGTGTCTCTGACCTACAGAACGGCCACATCTGACCAGGCCAGCCGCTGACGAGTGGTCTTGACCTACAGACGGCCACCATTGAGCAGGCCAGACGTGACGAGTGTCCTCTGACACTACAGACGCCACCATTCACCAGGCCAGCGCTGACCGCAGTGTCCTCTGACTACAGACGGTCCACCATTTGACCAGGCCAGCGCTGATGATTGTCTCTGACCTACAAGACGGCCACATTGACCAGGCCAGCGCTGACGAGTGTCCTCTGACTTACAGACGGCCACCATTTGACCAGGCCAGCGCTGTGAGTGTCCTCTGACCTACAGACGGCACCATTGAACAGCCAGCGCTTGACGAGTGTCCCTGACCTACAGACGGCCACCATTCACCAGTGCCGCGCTGATGAGTGTCCTCTGACTTACAGACGGCCACTCATTGCCAGGCCAGCGCTGACGAGTGTCCTCTGACCTACAGACGGCCACCATTGACCAGGCCAGCGCTGACGAGCTCAAGGCGGAGCTGATGACGCCGCTGAAGATCATGACGGCTGCTCAGTGGGTGCTGATCGCGGTCGGTGCTCTCATCATGGTGCTGGCGCCGGTCCTTTTCGTCAGGAGTCGCCGGAAAACAGAAATGGTGAGTCGGCAGCCCTTTGTCAACTTAAATCAGTTTAGCAGGAAGTTTACTTCCTCGCATGTTAACTGTGATACCTCCCGTTCCTGTATGCGTTTCCTGTTTGTCCTGTATCCCGTATCCTGTGTCCGTTTTATATTGATGGGTGCGTTTTTGCTCTACTTTCCATTGAAAGTATTTTAAATTTTCGCTAGTGAATCAAATCTGTCGATTATACACCTTTGCTTGAAATTAGCTATGCACATGTAGTGACAATGGAAATAACTAACGTATTGTTTCATGTATGCGAATGCATATGTTCGTGCGCATAATGCACATATAGTAATTTGTTTTGCGGCATTCTGTCCTTTTCAGATGTAACCAGCCATGACGCATCATGCGTAGCAGGGGTGTGACCCTGACCGACTTAACGGACGCTCACTTGTGCAATGGACGGTGTGACACTGATCGGAACCAAGAGGCTACGCTCGTCAGCCGTGATAGTCTTTTGTTGCAATAGTTGCCGCCATTGTTGTTACAGCTGCCGCCAGTGTTGCCACATCAGTGACGGACGAGGAAAAAGTGCACAGCCGTGCGCGCCCCTGCTCGTGCAGAGCTGTCACACTGCAGCGTGGTGACTGGAATTGTAAAGTCAGTAGATAAACCTGGTGATGCTCGCTTCGATGATGATAGTGTGCAAACTGTTTTCATGTCACTACTTTCTGTGACTTTGTATTTATCAACGATGGAATGCTTAGATGACCTGCGCTGTTTGCATGAAGTGATTCATTATGATGTCGAGACTTATAGTGACTTCTCGACTTTTTTATGTCTTTGTATCTCTTGCATTGTCCAGAAAAATGGTCTTTAACTAGCATTTACGTCCAAAATAGTATTCGTATCGTGCTAAATATACGACAGCTGAGGACATAACATCTAATTAAGTTTGTGAACATGTCATAATAGCCGTTTTCACGATGGATTATTTTGCGCGAAATATTTTAAAGCATTTTAAAATGATTTTAAAATGTTTTTGTAGTAACCATTTTTACGATGGACTTATTTGCGAAAAAACAAGTCTTAACCCCCGGCTTCGCCCCTACGGTCCAGAGGGCGAGGGTTAAAAACATTTCTACGCTAAATTAGTTCATCGCTGAAAAAGCTACTACTAAAACATAAGCCGTTTTCACGATGGATTGTTTTGTCGCAAAAGTGTTTAAAAACATTTTTTAAAATAGCTAAGTAGTGGCCGCTTTCACGCATGGACTAATTGCGAAAGAGGAGATGTTTCGGCCCTCGCCTACGGGACGCGTAGGGCGAGGTTAAACAAATTATCACGATATTGTCCATCGTGAGACGCTACAACTAAAAACATTTAAAAAACAAATGTTTTTACATAATATTTCGTCCAAAATAAGCCATCGTGAAAAGGGCTATTATAAAACATTTTAGGATGTTCAAAACATTTTGCGCAAAATAATCCATCGTGAAAACGGCAAATGTTCGTAAAAATCGGGTGCATGTATGGGTATACACTATACATATCTGTAAATGTCAGCTTTATTGTTCTTATACGTGTAAGAAGGCCTTAGTTTAATTAACCCTCGCCCTGGTGGGGGGTCATTTTGACGGCCCCCCCCCTGAGGTTTTTTCCGGATACGGAGTGGGAAAGGCGGCGCGCAGCGCCGCCAATTCTTTGCATAGCTGTTTTGTTAAACCCATCAATTTCCCACACCGTTTCCACAAAAAAAATTTACTTCAGGTCAACCAAGGTACCAGGTCAATCAGGTCACTTTAAAGTGACCTCAGTTGCCTTCCAGAAATGTTGTGTCGTGCCAAAGCCAAAGTTTTTTAGTTCGAATGAATTTGAAACTTGGCAGATTTCATAATAAAGATTCCATAAGTACTACAACTTTTTGTATCTAGTTTTTGTATCGGGTGACCTAAAGGTCAGGCAAGATTGTTCCCTGACCTCCTCCCATCTTTATACTAGTGAATTGGGAAAAATATAACATATTGCTTCATCAGATAAATATAATTCGTACTTAATCAACTCAATTCTTTCATGAATCAATGTTTTTTGTTGCTGCCTGATTTTGGATGATCAAGGTGGCAAGTTGTCTTGCTCAGTTGATCTCTACAAGGATCATTTTGAGGTCATTTTGAGTCATCAGCAATGATTTGCCTAATAACTTTTGATAGAAAAAGAAGTATATGTATTGTCAGAGTAATCACTCATGTAATATGTTCTTCAAACGTGCCTTGCTCGAGACGACGCACGATGGTGTTAAACGTAATCTGCTTCTATCATTTTTAGATAAAAATTTAATCTACACGCAAACAAAATCTACCAAAAAACTTTCATTCTTTTGACCTCCGATTGAACTCTGAGCCTAAACTATTTATCTGAGCTCAATTTCTGAGGACCACCCATGCGATTGCATTTAATTAGCTCCTCCCTTTTTTCATTTGTTCCGACTAAGCTTCCTAGTTCAGAGTATACGGATTTCACGATAGCCGGAGTCAAGTAGCTGATGATCTCTTGACCTTTGATGACTCTGGTGACTCAATTAATGGAATAAAGCTAAAATGCGTGAGTCTTGTAATTTCGGATGTTAACACATCCCTGTCTTGAGCAGCATATTTCAAAACAGCTTTTTTTTTTTTGTTTACTTCCCGCCGCATCTTCCTATCGTCTTTTCAGTCTTTCACGAGCAGTTAGACACCCGCTGGGGGTCATCTTTGACCCCCACCATGGCGAAGTTGTCTCGGAGGCCCACCCGGGCGCGGGTTAACGACTGACCTTTATAACATTTCCTTGCTGTGACGTACTTCCTGATCTTTGAATAGATAGTACAATTCATGTATAATGTGTTATTGAGTGTAACCCGCAGTGTAAACACTCAAGCATTCTGGTTCGTGATTGTGTCTGCTCGAAAAAAGGTGATCAGTGATTAGCGAACGGTTGGTCTAAATGTTGTAATCACAGGGAGGCTATGCCGCTGGGACCCCATTGGCTGAATTGACTCATGACGGGGGTCATAATGTATCCACCAAAAGCAGACGGCGACCGGCTCGCAGCCTGTGTTAAGGGATAGGCGGGAGGGCACTCCGGTTGACATTTAACGATATATTGACGCGATGACGAGGGTGTCGACTATGATAGAAATAAGTGATGAAGGGATGTGATGACACACGTGGGACAGGCTGATGAGGATACAAATACATTTGGTTTTTGTTTTGTTTTTGTTTTTCACGAGGGTAGATACGTGTGAGCCCCACGAGTGACGTGAGGTTCTTGTCGAACAGTACGCCAAGGTTCCTCACCGTGGAGCTCTCACACACTATGTCCTCGCGGAACTGAATAGTGGTCGGGATCATGCGGGATCATGTGGTTCCCGTCAACGTTGACGGAAATCACAGACCATGAGTTTTGATGACGGGAGCCACAGACCAAGAGTTGTGTTTTGTTGTTGTTGTTTTGTGTTTGCAAAAGTTATCTTGTAGTTTCGATCATCGATTGCAAGTTTTCCACATACTAATACTTGATTTCCAACCCAATTAAATCCAAATGCATTTGATAGTTATAATTCTCAGATCTAATCCAATTAAATTAATTCCACAGAGAGAGACAGAGTGAGACAGAGTGAGACAGAGAGAGACAGAATGAGAGCGAGAGCGAGAGCGAGAGCGAGAGCCGAGAGCGAGAGCGAGAGCGAGAGCGAGAAGCTGACAGGACAGTGACAGCGACAGCGACAGGACAGCGACAGCGACAGCGACATGTGACAGCGACAGACGAACAGCGAAGCGAAGAGAGAGGAGAGAGAGAGAGAGAGAGAGAGAGGAAGAGAGAGAGAGAGAGAGAAGAGAGAGAGAGAGAGAAAGAGAAGAGATGAGAGAGAGAGAGAGAGAGAGAGAGAGAGAGAGAGAGAGAGAGAGAGAGGAGGAAGAGAGAAGAAGCAATGCACGTGATATGCTGCCTTAATCAGCAAGTGGCAACGCTTCCTAAGCCCTTTATGGCCCACTCAACGTAGCAGGTTGATCGAAACCAAAAGCAATGTACTTCTCTAAGAGGTTATCAGGCTACAAGTACAATAAACTGTCTGTTTGTCTGACTGACAAGTGAGGTCACGTGAAACATGTGTGGCCACGCGAGACATGTCGAGCCTCGGAGTCAAGATACGGCCTTCCCAAGCTCTAGTGCTGATGTCACATGATGTGATAACCACACCTCCGACGCTATGCACTAGAGGTGCAGAAAATCCCAAATATTTGGTCACAGCCTAGTCACGGCCACGGAATGAGCAGGCAAGTCACAGGTTTAGTCACGGCGCTGCAATGCTAACCCTATGGCGCTGGCCTGACCAGTCACAGCTTTGGTCACGGCCGTGACCAGTCCTGGTCCCAGCGCTGTGACGTGGGAACCAGAATTTTGCAACCCTACTATGCACTCAGAGGCGGGCAGCCCTAACTCGAAACAAAATGAACACTCAAGCAGTTCCTAGAAGCACAGGAAAATCTGTCACCGATCGGTGGTCTGATATGAAGAGTATTTAGATTGTGCAACGGCTACGGGCTATTGAAGATAATTTGATAGTGTCGCATCTCCTTTCTATTTTGAGTGTGTCCTGCCATATATGGAAATTCCATCGTTAATGAGGCAGTGTCCGTGAAATTACCGAAAGCATACATAATTGTTAAATTGTAATGAACTTTGTAACTCAGACGTAGACAAAGGTTACGCAGAATGAGGGTTGATTGTATATGCTCGATGCTATCTACATATACTAAAGGAACAGAATCCGTCTGTCTGTCTGTCTGTCTGTCCGCCCAACCTCAGGCAGGCGTCGTGTGCGCTCGCCGTGTCAGCCTCATCGGCGCAGAGGGAGGAATAATTTTTTCACACACACTAGGTGACATTTCAAACCGGCGCAGTGTTCCGAAACACACGTGGGGTTGCGCAGGTGCAACGCGAGCGCTGTATGGCACGAGCTGCAAAAACGGCGTTTTCCCCGTTGACTTAACACGCGGCCGAGTGTTGGGAGCAGAAATGCGGAAAATGCCGAATAATCGAGCAGCACGGACGCGCTTATGGAGTCGATATCTCAAGAAACTGTGACGGTACACATCGGCATGCAACCGCCACGCACAGCGTTAGAGAATTGAACGGGCTTCCGATTGCAATGGGTCCGCCCTGGCGAGGCGCGCGCCACGTGCGAAGTCAAGACGGTGGTACCATTTTAAATTGATCTGTCTGGTACGCTTTACACGATCGATACCAGTGCTCGGAACCTATGGGACTTGGCAGAGATGAAATCAACAAACATTTCCAGCAACAGTAACTGTCTCTCACATGCATAAGAGTAAATATAAATGTTTTTGAGCAATATTTCAGTGCTAACATCACAGCATGCAGCCTTAACATTATCGGTTTTCCGATGTTTATTTAGTTTCCCATTAACCGCCATCCTCATCAACAACGGGAGGGAGTTTAAGCGATAAACAGTTATATACGCTGATATGCGCAATCTTTTCGCTAACCAATAATCCACCCAAAATAAATTCGTATCAGTCGAAACATAAACTTATAATTATTAATGGCAATATAACGCTACCATACATATTTTGTTTCGGCGTAATTTGTCTTCGGCAAGCTTGTCCACAGCCGGCGAATATTGAATTTATTTATTAAGTAAAATAAAATTACCGAAAAGCATGTCTGCGCTCAGAATGCGCCGCCGCCAAAGCGGAGTTATTCAACTATTGTCACCAACTGGAAATGAAAATGCCATGCAATACAAGTTCTGAATGCAAAGTCATGTGCCTATATACAATGTGATTAATGAAGCGGGCTACATAAACGGGTTATCATGGAAACCAGGCCTACAGAAATGGGGCTACATGAAACAGGCTAATGAATTGGTCTACATGAAAGGCCTGCATGAAATGGGCTAGCATGGAGATCGGCCTACATGGTAACGGCTACATGGCAACGGGCACCATGGAACGGTGGCTGCATGGATGGGCTTGCATCGGAATCGGGCTACATGGACGGGCTTGCATGGAACGGGGCTACGGTGAATGGGCTTACACTGGAACGGGCTACATGGGAAGGATTACAGAGAAAGGCTACGGAGTCACAGCTACATGAACAGGCTATATCAATTGGGCTACATGAAACGGGCTACCATGAAATGGGCTACATGGAACGTGCTACTTGGAACGGGCTGCATAAAACGGGCTGCATGGAACGGGCTACATGGGAAGGGCTACATGGAACGGGCTGGATGGAACGGGCTACGGTGAACGGGCTACATGGAACGGGCTACAGGGAACGGGTTTACAGAGAACAGGCTACGGGGAACGGTTGCTAACTGGAAGGGCTACAGGGACGGTTTACACCGAGAATCAGGCTACGGGGAAAACGGGCTACTGGGAACGGGCTAGGAAGGAACGGGCTACGGGGAACGGGGCTACGGGGACTGGGCTACGGGGCCGGGCTACGGGGAAGGGCTACGGGAACGGGCTACGGGGGAACGGCTACGGGGAACGGGCTACGGGGGAACGGCTACGGGAACGGGTAAACGGGGAACGGGCTACGGGGAAACGGGCTACGGGGAACGGGCTAGCGGGGAAACGGGCTACGGGAACGGGCCTATCGGGCTTACGGGGAACGGGCTACGGGGAAACGGCTCGGGGAACGGGCTACGGGGAACGGGCTACGGGGAACGGGCTACGGGGAACGGGCTACGGGGAACGGCTACGGGGAACGGCTACGGGTAACGGGCTACAGGGAACGGGCTACGGGGAACGGGCTACGGGGGAACGGGCTACGGGAACGGGCTACGGGAACGGCTCCGGGGAACGGGCTTATGGGGAACGGGCTAGGGGGAACGGGCTACGGGGAACGGGCTACGGGGAACGGGCTACGGGGGAACGGGCTACGGGGAACGGGCTACGGGGAACGGGCTACGGGGAACGGGCTACGGGGAAGGGCTACGGGGAACGGGCTACGGGGAACGGGCTACTGGGGAACTGGTCGAACTTGATCGGGTCGTGGGTTTATTACCCGATGGGACAGGGACGGGACAGATACGGGACAGATACGGGACAGGGACAGGAGAGGAACGGGACAGGGATGGGACAGCAACGGGACAATGAGGGGACTCGGACGGTACAGGTACGGGACAGATATGGGACAGGGATGGGACAGGGAGGGGTCAGGAATGGGTCAGGGACGGTTCAGGGATGGGTCATGGGCGGGACACGACGGGTTAGGGACGGGCCAGGGAAGGATCACGGACGGATCAGGGACAGGTCAGGGACGGGTCAGGGACGGGTCAAGGACGGGTCAGGGACGGGTCAGGGACGGATCAGGGACGGGTCAGGGACGGGTCAGGGACGGGTCAGGAACGGGTCAGGAACGGGTCAGGAACGGGTTAGGGACGGGCCAGGTACGGATTCACGGACGGGTCAGAAACGGGTTAGGGACGGGTTAGGGACGGTTAGGGACTGGGTTAGTGGACGGGTTAGGGACGGGTTAGTGAAACGGTTAGGGGACGGGGTTAGGGACGGGTAAGGGACGGGTTAATAATTCATCGGTGACGCCGCTGCGAGTTGGTATGACGATAAACGTTAAATAGCAAATTTAATTACCTACGTGTGTATATGCTATGGAAATGGTGTTCTGAGTGTTTTGAAGTTATTTTTCCACGAATTTTTTACCCCAAAAAACGAAAAAGAGATGTTTTTTATCTGATTTCTTTCCGTTTTTTTTCATTTTTTTTTTAAAAATCATTTTTGTTAATCTCTACAATGCCAAATAAGGTGAAAGAGCCAAAATGCGTGGAGAAAAAAATGGGGTACTTTTTGACGTTTGTGAAAAAGTTGCCCCCGCCCAAACCGAGGGGCTGGATCGCCCCTGGCACCCTAATATATATATATATATATATATATAATATATATGCAAGCGACAAATGACATGAAATTAATGACATCAGGTGGGGCAAAAAAATCGCTTGACTGGGGGTGGGGCAAAAGGCCTCACGGGGGGGGGGCATTTTCCTCTCCAGTTTAACATGTTAAATAGGCTTTGTTGGTTTTCTAGGAGGTGGGCACTCTCTCTTACAAGACTCCAATTAACACAGCCACACAAGTGTGCTTCTTGTCAGACCTGCAGTAAGACCTCCGATTAACTACAGTATGACGGTAGCAGGGAGCGGATTAGTCCGCATTTCTTAATGCTTCCCTACACGCAAGCTGACAAGAAAAGAAGGCAAAAAATAAAACCAGACATAGCCACTGAACCGTAACCATTGAGATCAGCGGTCGCACTGTTGGAGGATTCGTTGCGTGGCAGGACACTTAGCACCTCATCCGCACGGAGTGCGGTTAATTTCAAATGAAGTCCTTCTGGCAGTTGGCACTAAGCTTTGCATGAACACTGCTAACTCTAGTTTCGATTCATTCAATAGACCGACAATGACTCACCGTTTCAGTGACAGACAGGTGGACTTTTCAGCCATCCGTTTCCAGGTTAGATTCGTATCACATCCATTGCTGCAGACTGACGTCACCACCGGGCTCACAGCTGCACAGGAAAACTCTGATGAAGCCTGAAGGCCATGTCCAGTGGCGGATCCAGGGGGTCACGGGGGGTCATGATCACCCTTAGATCGTAAGGGAGCACCAGTCACCACCGCGCCGGGGCACCAGGGGCACCACCAAAAAACACACACAAAAACGCGCTTCTACTCGGCGCATATTATTATTTTTTAACCATGGGCACTACCGCGCCGGTGTACTGTACAAGGGGCACCACCGCGCCGGTGTGTCAGGGGCACCACCGCGCCAGTGTACCAGGGTCACCACGTCGGTATCGTTACGGACCGAGCCGCTCATTCGCCACTCCCGGGCGGCTGAAAGCGTATGCCGCCATTGGGAAAACGGGCTAAGCTTGTTATATAATTTATGTTTGCAACGTATTTCTTCAGGAAATGTAAAAACACGCCTTATTGCCAGAAAATACCATCTTTGACTTTGGGTAATTATCTGGAAATTAGCTAGCAAAGCAATCAGCTAAGCAATGCCAGTTACGGTTGTAACTAGTTCGATTGGTCGCCTTTTTTAATTAAATAATTAGTTCATTGGGCTACGTTACACAAAAATACACGAAAAATACACGAATAGTTCACCCTCGGATTGGTTTTCTCAAAACACGATTTGACTAATATTCTTTTAATCACTTCTTCATAATGTCAAAAAATACCATACAACGCGCCGATTCAGGACAGAAGGACGTAAATTATTAATTTCATCAAACTATTTGTGTACTCTCGCAACCGTTCAAACGTGGCTCAGCAATCAAGATTCGAATGTTTAGTGCGTAAGATTACTGTAGGCCTCTACCCAGGTGCGTCGAAGCCCACATAAGGCCTCTGCCCAGGTGCGTGAGGCCCACATTCCTTCGACAAAATGTCAAATATATTCGGCTGGAGAGCCCTTTCAGCCCAAAAAACTTACAGTTAGGGGTTTTTCAACACGGGCTACAAAACTGCTAGCTCAGTTCAAAACCCATGTTGAATGTGAACTATTTCCTTTAATGTTACAAATGTCTGAAAACGCCTCCTCTCTTGAGCATTTGTGAAAATGGAATGAACAACGCACAATTTGTAAACAAACGCCACCCAGTTATATATCGAAAAAAAACAGGCCAGGAATCCAATGATAACATTAATTTTCCTGTAACGCTTCATGGTTGTCCGCCAAATTGCATTGTATTTGCAAATTATTGCTAGCAAAGGCAAATCATTCGCTTCATTCCAGAACTTCATGCACCAGATCAGGACAGCTCTTTTATAGTATGTGTTACTCTTTAGACCTTTTCATGTTTCAGGCAAACTATTTTTGCTCATTTGGCCCCTGCAAGTCACATGAGGTCGTCCCGAGGTCACAAACACATTCTTGCCAATAACTTCGCACAGAATGGAGATAGAACCAGCTACCCCATCCTCCGCACTTAAAGGAAATAGTTCACCTTCAACATGGTTTTACACCTGACCGATAGCAGTTCTGTAGCCCCGTTTTGAAGAAAAAATTCATTAAACTGCAGTTTTCTGGGGTGAAAGGGTCCTCAGCCGAATATATTTGACTTTTTGTCGAAGGAATGTGGGCCATAAATAAAGAATGTCAAGAATGTGGGCCTTATAGGTACGCCTGGGCACGGTAATCTTACGCGACTATACATTCGAATCTGATTGGTTGAGCCACGATTGACGTTGTGGAGAGTACGCATATAGTTTTGATGAAATTAATATTGTACATCCTGCTGTTCTGAATCGGCGCGATGTAAGGCTATTTTTGACGTTATGAAAAGAAGCTGTATTTCAAAATATAATCAAATTGTGTTTGGAAAAAAATACAAGGTGAACTATTTCCTTTAAGTGTTTGTCTCGTCGAGGCACGTCTTTCAACATGCAGCATGACCTACTTAAGTCACCATTTGACCTTGACCAGGACCTGAGGTCAAATTTTGCGTTGGCCTTACCTGGTTAATTTTATTATGGCTTAAAGTGCCTTGACGAGACAAACACGATGACTTTAAAGTTATTACCTTATATTCATTATGTAAAAAGTTATTTGTGCAAACAATTTTGCCAAAAGTAGCCTGTTTGACCTTAGATGAATGACCTCTAGAGCCTAAAATATTGACCTCAGTTAAAAAATAACTGAATTAGTTTCCAAATGATTTTTGACGAGCTTTCAAACGTTATTTAATCGCGCCAACGGTTCTTTAAAACGAAAACGTACACATTTAGGAAATATTCCATTCATGATCGCCCAGGAATGCAAATGATTTGGATAATAAATGACCTTTTACCACTCCTATATCAAACTGCTATAGAAATATTCCCCCCCCCCCAATGGTCGGAGACACGGTCGGCCTCTACAATTTTATCGTTAAAGTTTCCTTTGCAGCAAGCAAAATCCAGCTACCCACAGTCAAAAACGGGAAAATTTCGCGACGCTTCGCGGCACACCTATGAAACAAGTTTCGCAATGAAATAAGTTTGGAAAATGGGAAAATGAATTGCATGAAGTGTCTGGCAAAGGTTCTCCCTTGCGGTAATTGCTGGCCCCAGGGACCAATATTTTGCATCATGCCGAAATGTGGAACCAGGAAAAGGGGTTATCTGAGGCTTGGCTCTACTTACGGTCTGGCTTCAATTTACAAATTCATTTTCCACGACCTAAAATCAAACATTTTCACGCCGCTTCGCGGCGTTACATCGTGAACATCTTCATAACGACCCATCGTCATCCTTTCCAGTTTGTCGTAACGCTGAATTGAGTGAATAGCATTTTTAGCTTTCGGTATATACCTCGATCACTGCACTGCGATGAAGAACGATCAAGACAACAATGTTATCTATCGTTCTTCATCGCAATGCAGTGATCAAGGTATTAATATACTGAAAGCTTTGCCATACATCTGCTTTTTGGGTTATTCTCATCGCTTACCCCATCTGTCATGAATAAAGCACATTATAAGTTTCTTATCCTCTGCAAGGACCAAGGCCCAGCTTATTCCCTCACCGCCTATTTCTAGGTTTTATCAGACAAACCCGTAAAAACTTTGCGCGCGGGCGCAAAATAACATCTGCCTATACTACAACAGGAAAATCCACATTTAAAACACTGAAAGGATTTAAATACATTCAGAAAGCTGGGGTACATCTTTTTCGTCATTTCAGCCGACTCCCCACTCGCAAATTATCCGAGACACCCCAGCATACAGTTGCTCACGACAGACGACAAGCTTCCTATCCCCCCCCCCACCCCACCCGGTCAACAGTTTCCTCGCTGAACGGTCTGCTACTGCTACCCCCCTCTGGCACTGGATCCCCCCCAAAAAAACACGGGTAGTTCCGCTCCCGGTCATATGGGTATCTATTTTACGTAAATACCATTTGCAGGTAAGTTTAAAGACAGCTTTTGTGGCAAATGTTCCTCAAAAACACGGGCAAATGTTCCTCTCCGCAAAATTCTTGCTATTTTCTTAGTTAAACAACATTTTGAAGTCCATACGATACACATAGCAATATGATACACTGCTATCGCGTGCATAATATTTACTGCTCAGTGCTCATAAAAAACGGCTACCAACCCCTCACCCCTGGTCACGAACCTCGACTACCCCCTTATTGGTAAATTATTCATCAGCCGTCTGGGGACGCCCTTCATGACCATACAAATTGTATATCAAGCACCATCCGCGGCACTTTAAATGATAGAAAGGGTACGACTGACATTTCAAATACATAGGGATAGCAACATTTTGACAAAATTGTCAAAGTATTTGTTTCTTTAAAAAGTGCTGAAATATGGGGGCCCTTAACAAATAGTGGACCAAGTCCGTTGAGTTTTCATATTTGGATATAGTTAGGGACACCACTGCAATTGATGAGTCCCCCCTTGAATATTTTCTGGATCCGCCTCTGGCCATGTCCTCACCAAAAACCAGTCCATCGCATGAGCCGCTGCTTCAAAGCCTACTTAGTGGGGTGTTCCAGGTCTGATTCGACGATTGCGTGCCGCCGCCATTGGCTGCAGCGGTGATAACGTGACCAGTCAGCTCAGCTGGAGAACCGGCTGAGTCGGCGGTGCGGCTGGCCGGCTCAGTGCTGGTCAGTCACAGGGTGGCCGAGGGAGATCAGAGAGCTGGGCTGGTCGGAGCGAGCGTACTGTGCCCGTGTCTGTGCTGGGTCGGAGCTCACTGTTCTCGAGTCTGGGCTGGCCGCTGTCTCCCTTTCCGTCACCGGCTGCAGCGGCAGGATGCGCTGCGGCAGCCTCTGGCTCTGGTGGGCCGCCCTGTTGGCAGTTCTCAGTCTGCGCGGCTGTGGTGGTGAACGGTTCGCTCCCAGTACGCTGCGCCAGTACCTGCGCGAAGTGGTCACCGAGGCTCTCGACCAGCACTACGCAGAGCTCAACACGCGCCTCGACCGCATCGAGCAGTCGATCGAGCTGCTCGGCGAGTCGGGCGGCGGCGGCGGCGGCATTCAACGCCGCAGCAGCGCCAGCTCCCGGCGCGTCGTCATCTGTAACGTGGCCTCGTGGGCCAACTTCCGCACCGGCAACGGCAAGTTCACTGTGGACGACGTGGACTCGCGGTCCTGCACGCACCTCGTCTACCAGTATGTTGGCATGGACGAGACCAGCAACGGACTGCGCTCTCTTAACCCCACGCTGGACCTGGGCACCTTCGGCAACCTGTCCAGCGGCAACTATGCCAGGTTCGTACGGCTGAAGAGCGCCAGGCCGGCGCTCAAGGCGATCGTCTCTGTCGGAGGTTACTTGGAGGGCTCCAAGAAGTACTCGGACATGGCGGCTGACCCGGCCAAGCGGGCCCGGTTCGTCGCCAGCGTGGTGGAGTTCCTGCAGAAGCACAGCTTCGACGGCATGGACCTGAGCTGGCAGCACCCGACGCAGCGTGGCGGCGTGCCCGAGGACCGGCAGAACTTCCCGCTGCTGCTGGAGGAGCTGCGCGCCGCCTTCCAGCCGCACGGCTGGCTGCTGACCGCGTCCCTGTCGGCGCTCAACAGCATCGTGGACGCCGGCTACGACCTGCCGCGACTCAGTGCCGCGCTCGACCTGCTCCATCTGCAGGGATTCGACTATCACGGCGTCTGGGACCGCAAGACAGGCCACAACGCGCCGCTGAACCGCGTCGTCAGTTCTGTTATGTACTACCTGCAGCAGGGTGCCGACCCGGCCAAGCTGGTGCTGGGAATCCCGCTGTACGGCAGCTCGTACCTGCTGGTGGACCCTGCGCGCAGCGGTGTCGGTGATCCCACGGCCGAGACCGCCTTCCAGGGGCCCTATACTCAGCTGGACGGCTCCATCGGCTACAACGAGATATGCGAGATGCGCGCGGCCACCGGCGCCGGCGTCCGCTGGACCGCGCACTGGGACGACGCGGCCAAGGCGCCGTACTACGTGCAGGGCTCGCACTGGGTCAGCATCGAGGACGAGCGCTCTGTAGGGCACAAGGTGGCGCTGGTCAAACGGTTCCGGCTGGCTGGTGTGGCGCTCACAACAATCGACACGGACGATTTCCGTGGCACCTGCGGACAGAAGAATAAGCTGCTGCGCACCATCACTCAGGAGCTGCAGAAATAGGGTGACTGGCCCGCTACCGGGCGGCCAAGATTGCAGTCGTAGTGTCGATGCTGACCACCAGGGTACGGCAACTCATAGAGCACTGGAGGGCCACGTCGCCGTGTGTAGTTGTAAAAGACTAGTCCAAACTGCTTGTAGAGATGTGATGACCTCGGGTAATCTATGTGTCGTGTAGTTGCTCTGCAGTTAGCAACAATGTAGCTGTAATTGAGAGTCTTGGAGGGATCGAAAGTACCATAGGTGAAGAAGCCGAGGATCCGTGCGCACCGGCCAGGCCCAAAGGAAAACTACAGCAATATAGAGAGCGGCCTGAACAGGTGTGCAGTCCGTATGCAATGCGGCGTGATGCTGGGTGACAAAGTTCAATAACTCGTTTACATTTCCGTAAATTGTGAATCATGTCGCTTTCGCTTTCGATGACGAGTGTTGTAGTAAATGTGGGGGATGTTACAGTT